>JBAMIB010340504.1:0-11112 GCA_037177415.1 Kaempferia rotunda | reverse complement strand
ATAATACTATATCTTGTTGTTGTACTAAATCTGTGATGCAGGATATCGAAGTTGGACGAAACGCCGAAAAATTGGATTTCCGGGCACCCGGACCAGGTCTGGGTGTCCTTACATGGATAAAAACTCGCGGATGAAGATAAAAACTCGCGGATGAAGTTTCAATCGAAGGCGCCATGTCACTTCGACCAGAGGCAAGAACACAAAATTCCAAGCAATTTCCGTAATTGTGCGCTTGTCCAAAAATCTCTCTACAACTCAGAAACGACACTCACGACGATGGAAAACACAATTATTCGAATCCTTAAGTCGTTGGTATACTTTTTTATTAATTGCACTTAAATTTCATTCTTGTAACTGACTTTTGTACTTGTGGTATTCGATTTGATAGTGAATTGCTTAAAGTAAACACTCAACGGTGTGGGTCTTATAGTAGGAGTCGTCACAGGTTCCGAACCAAATAAAATTACTTGTGTTTCCCTTCTCCTTCTCCTTCTCCTTCTCTTTCTCTTCTCTTACTTAGTTTATTCTTTTTTCACTGCGCTTTAACTTGATTGTTTTTACATTTGAAAAAGTGAAAAAGTCATGAGTGTTATTCATCCCCTAGCGTAGTCCAATATTTGGACTAACAAAACGAGCTAAACATGCTTAACAAGCTAGACTAATCGAAGTGGTCAAACAAGCTAAATAGATTGAATTATATATATCCTTATCGAGTGAGCCAAGTGGCTTATCGAAGAAGACTTGAACAAATAAATCGATCCAATAGGCAAGGAGTCACAAAGTGAGTTAGATGAGCTAAGGACGAATCGAGCATAATAAATTAAATTGTTCTACTTATAGAGGGGAAAAATACATCAATTTATTTTCTAGAGAAAAGAACATAAATTATGGAGATATAATAATAATAATAATATGATCAAATTAATTGTCGACGTGGAAAAGACAATGTTGATATCTTTGAAATAATAATAATAATTTTCCTGTCAAAATTGTCAACCATTTGACGTGTTTGACGTTGACCGTTGTGTATTGCAGTCAAGATATAAGAGCTGTAAAGTAACGGAGGTGAGCTCATCAGATCAACTTAAAGATTATCTATATATATATATTTGATACTAATGTTCATTTGAAAAATGAATTTAATGATTTGTTAAACGCCAATTGCAAATGATCGATGTTCTGAGAGAATATGGAGAGTAAAAGGATTTAAAATATAAATACACAATAGTCGTAATAGCTATTAAAATTTAGAATTTAAGATTTAAATTTTTAAAGTGAAATTGATCAATTTAATTAATTTTAATGAAGTTTAAGTAATTTTAAAAATTTTTAATCTAATACTACTCTATATATAATGATTTTAATTAAAATAAAATAATTAACTTTTTACGTTGTAACCATTATTAACTGAGTGTTTGGTTAATTGAAAGGTATGGAAATAAAAATAAGATTGATAAAAGTAGGGAATGAGAATGAAAGATGATTCATTCCCCATATTTTACTAAGTAATAATTATTCCTATATTTAGAGGATTGAATCGGTAGGATTCATCATCAATTCTCCAAATCAAACATTAATTTTTCATTCGTTTACCATTCTTTACTCTCATTCCATCTAACCAGTACCCCTAAGTAATTGTTATAACATGTAACATAGTAGTTGCTATAACAATTTTGAAATAAAAGATATTTTAAATATAAACCATGGGAACTATTTAATTTTTTTTTTATAAAAATAAGCTTTCATAATTTTAGACCGTCCATTTGATTTTTTTTACCAATTTTAATTTAAAAATGGCGCATCCCTTTCATCCTTTCACGGGATACTTGGATCCATGCATACGCACGGTGCATGTCATTATCGATTCAACATCGCGGCTTTAAGAAAAATGAAGTCACTTATCCACTATTTTGTGGAATTCCAACAAAAAGCTTCTTGTAAGAGGACATTTGGCAAAGCAAAAGTTTGTTTTGACATTTAAAAAACCATTTTAAATTTTAAAGTGGGATTTAATTAACATTAGGAGCTGTTTTTCTTCTACTGATGTTCTAATTAGATGAAGAAATAATTATG
Organism: Kaempferia rotunda; assembly: GCA_037177415.1. Classification (NCBI taxonomy): domain Eukaryota; kingdom Viridiplantae; phylum Streptophyta; class Magnoliopsida; order Zingiberales; family Zingiberaceae; genus Kaempferia; species Kaempferia rotunda. Next base: position 9,039 of record JBAMIB010340504.1, on the reverse strand, counting down.
CTAATAATCTTTTATTTTAAATGTTTAACATGATGAAATATTAGTCAACTTACAAGTTAGACCCGCCAACAACTCTTTGTCTCTTTGTTTGTCCACTTTAACAGTTGATCGCTTTATATTCCTACTCCAATTGTCCCTTTCATTTGATGTCATTGTCGAACACCTCTATTCCTCGTTTAGCTATCCGGTATCTCTTAGCCACCTCCCGAGACGAAACTCGGTCCACATTCAATCTAGTGATCTTCCCTCAAGGAGGAGATCCAACAATTGACTCATCTCAAGGAGGAACTTCCTCTCCTGACTCCTTCAAGACATAGCAAATGTAAATTAGACGGTGTCTTTCCAATAGGACTTCCTAACACATAGCAAACAAGGATCTAGATGTTTTTTTTTCTCACATTTGCAAATTATGGAAGAATCACACTGAATTCAATTTGATAAAGTGTAGGTGGAGAATACCGAACTCACTTCAATTTAATCAAACGGCGGTAAGTGGGGAGAGGTGAAGGAAAAGATCACCCATCAAAGGGTCTCAATTCAGCACATAAAACCTAACCCTTTTTTTTTCTCATACAAAGTTGATCACAGTTGGGCAACCATTCTTTACAAATATAAAATACAAATAAATTAAACCAAAAAAAAGGTTACTAATGGAAACAAAGACCTAATTGCACATCTTTATCGCTTTAAAGAACAAGAGGTCCATAACAAAAGAAAATGAAAGCCTTATCACTTGTTGGATCAAAAAGGGGGAAAACATGTTACTATTGTTACAATATATGACATGGCAAGGGCAAATCCAAGTAAGAACTCAATATAATAAGATGATGAGGGGAAAAAATGAATAAAAAGAAAGTAATTTAATTTAATTTTTTATGCTTTTTTCACATATTATATTATTAGTCCCATCTAATGAGCGCAAATCCTCTAGTCCGCTTTCTTTGTCCCCTCCTGATCTAAATCAGGAGGATCGTTGGATCAAATTGAGAGAGATTAAATTCCTGATATGATTCAACTACCCTCCTAATTACATAACAGAAAAGATAAGGATTACGAATCAAAAGATCTGATTTACATCTAACGGCCGAGTCATATTTAATATATATATTTTTTATCATCATTTTAATTTCACCAACAAATTCTGCTCTGGCACACACTCCTCTACGAATGTGGAGTCTAGCTGTTGTTGCATCCCCACTCAATGCTTAACAGCGACGCCGCCTCCTTTAGACGACAAACTGTTCGACGAAATGACCCAACCATCTCTTTCCCGTTTCCTAACATCATTCACAACGTCAGGAGTGGCGGCTGCTTGATAAGCCACGGCAAAAACCAACTCTAATACGAGCTCTTACGTCTCACATACATGCACTTCATTATTATTACTAGTATTTTAATGCCTAGATTCTTGACTTAGGAATAACTGGATAGATCAGTGTTGAAGTTTTGGGGCTGAGGACTGTGGTGGCTGTCAGTTTGCCTTGGGGATGATGTGAAAGGATAGGCAAGTCGAGGTGTAAAATTTCTGGAGATATTAAAGAATTCAACTTACAAATTCTCTTGTTTTTAGTAATTCCATTTTGGACAGATAATCATAATTCAAATTGAACTTCTTTACTGGGATCAGTGTTCAAGTTTTGGGGCTAAGGACTGTGATGGCTGTCAGAAAGGTAGACAATTTGTCAAGGGGATGATGAAAAAGGTAAGGAAAGTTTAGGTGTAAAGTTTCTGGAGGTATTAAACGAATTAAACTTACAAATTCTCTTCTTGTTTAGTAATTCAAGTTCGGACAGGTAATCATAATTCAAATTGAACTTCTTTACTGGGAAGGAATTGTACCTTGACCTATTTGAAAATGTTCTGGGCTGCAAGGATTCTGGGAAGAACTTCTTTACTTTTCCATGTTCTTCTAAATCATCTTCTACAAGCAAATTGGAATTTGGAAGAAGGATTCAATTGTATGGAATGCCTATAAAAAAAATTAATATAACACATGTCTGTTTCAGTCATCATCAATAGTATTAGACCAACAGTAAGAAGAAACTATGTGTCAGAATAAAGAATTTAGTTTGATATATTTGTTGAAACATAATCCAAGACAGATTTGAACACTAAACCTGCATGCTTCATACAGTAATTACGAGTTTCTGTGACTTAGATAGATACTGCAGAAAAGTATGACAAATTGCAGAAAAAGCTACAACTCTACACAACTCCACGATAAAAGGTAAGATAGCGTAGTGGAGTTATCACGACGCTACAAGAATTGCTGTTCTTCATATAAAGTCAAAAAGGCCAGAATTTTATTGCTATATCAAAAGGACTAAAATCTTGCTCCGAGATATGGACTGTAGCAGTTCGAGAGTGATGATTTTTCATAAAGCTAGCGTAGCTTTGATCCAAGTCTCATCCATTTTCCTGTAAAGTGAAACAAGAACGTAATGCATGTCAACTTCAGACCTGTATGCCCACTATTTATCTAGGTCTATATCGCAAGTCATGTCATGGCTTATGTGTGATGTGGGCTAAAATCTTAGCTTTTGGAAATAGTGTCTCCATTACATGCCAATCCAAAACAACCTTGGCAAATCTCATCCAACCTTGAAGGTAAGGGTCAACTCTTGAGTGGATCACGATTGAATCATGTCTGTTCACAGATCAGAATGAATTGATATTCGCATGCTTCAGACCCATTTAGGTTTGAGGCACTATGTTTGACTTTCTAAATTAGTTAGGCCACATATGGAGAAGAAAGAAACATGGATTTTTTTTTCTCATACTAATGCATGCATAATTTGAAATAAGACTTCCAGATCAAAGACATGTTTAATTCAATTATCTCTCCCCTTGCAGCTAAAAACTTACACAAGAAATAGTTTCAGTATTTATGCAAGAGTTTGAGATCTTAATTCTCAGCAAAATAAGTAACTCAGCTCCAAAACAAATTCCCTATATAACTTGGATACCTTTTTGCCTAAATGATATGCGAGTGTTGCAGCAAATGTTGCGAAAGTTTTCAAGGAAATTGGTATTCTATTTTCACACTCTACTAAGAAGTGTTCAGCGAAATATACTTGATGCAAATAAAAAATATATAAAGTATTGTGAATATTTGAATTTTCAACTTCGAGTTATTGTAATAAGAAATCCATAATGAGCAAATAATCAGGGTATGATAGATAATTTGAAGGGAAAAAAAGGAGAATCGATGGTCCTAAAGATCCTGGATTTTTTTCTCTAATAATAAATGCTTCCTTTCTACTTAAACCTATTGTTTAAGTTGTCCAACAAGGCATGTCTTGTACATGCAATATGCATGAATCCAAATCCTACTGGAAAACCTTGTGTCCCATTTAAATTCTTTTAGTTGTCATTTTCAATTTTTTCATGGTTTTGATATATTCCTCCATGAGGACAAGCCATATCACATCATCTTTCTTGTTGGCAAGCTGTAATCTCAGCCATTGATGCATTTCCCTCACTTCTATAAATTCAAAACTCGCCAGCCTCCCTCAGCACCAATTGTCCATTCTCTTTCTCCCTTTCTTCTCTCCGGAACTCTACTCGTGTGCTTCTCTTTGCATTTTGACATCCCAGTCGGAGCATTGGCCAAAACTGACAAACCTAACATGGTCAGTAGCTTATCGAGGATATCATCGACTGATAGGCCATGAAATTTAGATCTGAATGGCTGGTTAGACTTACAAAATTGAGTTGCATACTGCAGGAGACAAGAGGAAGCAAAGATGAGAAATACGAGCACACACTCGATGGATCAGTGGATTTCAGAGGAAGGTCTGCAGTGAAGGGCAAGACTGGAGGCTGGGTGGCTGGATCTCTTCTCCTAGGTAATATTTGATTCAGTACCTAAATCATGAGAAAAAAAGTATTAGTATTTTTCATTCATATTTAAAATAGAAAATGATTATTAACAGGAAACTGTGTATTAAAACACCGAAAGAGCCCAACTCTTTACTCTAAAAAGATATCAACAGACCTTGGACAGTTTCTAGTTCTTTAGAAGCAATAACATGAAAATAACATTGATGAAGTTGGAAAAAATAGATATCTGCTGATGTTCTTATGATACTAAATTTTAAGCACTGATTTGGATTTCACCGACTATTAAGTCAAATCACTATCAAAAACAATATCTACACAATTGGCTCATATGGTAAGTGAAATTTCATAAAGTGGAATTTCTAAATGCTATAGTTAGTCCTTAAATGCTCAAGGAGTAGAGAGGAAAAATAGATTAAAGCATATCAACCTAGATAGTCAAGGGCCATCAATACATTGAGTCACATGTTGGTTAAAAAGGTGGCAACAACACAAGCAGCATGTAGTGATCATTGCAGATAAGCCCATAATGGATTAATGGGTCTATTTGGTTGTGGATGCTCCAAGTGTGTTTTTTGGTTAGCTATCATATCTACGGTTTACACAAGGCACAAGTAATACTTTTCCTGTAGAATTGCGTATGATTGATTCTTTCTTGGATTTGACAGTGAAATATATACTAACCTGGCAATCATAGAAGCATCATATCTAATGGTGCCTGTCACTGTCTGCAACTACAGTTTGCATCAACCACATAAGTCTTTTGCATGAGAAAAATGAAGCAATAAAAAAAGGAAAAATGAAGCAATATTATAAACAAAAGAAAAAGATAGGTGGCGTATTTTTATTACAAGATCTTATCGTGGACATTTTTTTTTTGAACTTTAGCCTAATTAGATAAAGGTCAAAAAACATGAATTGTTCACAAGGTCAGTTCAGGCAGGAGATTAGTAATAACCCACTCAAACTTAAACTTGACTCATCTAAGGCAGTAAGTACTTATCTAAAACTTGACCCTTGGTTCTATGTTCATATGAAAACATCTTCTGTGATTAAAAATAATTGAAATTTGGTGGGAGCATCTCACATATAGTTAAACTATGGTACCACCTCATTACACAAATAAATAAGGGTATAAATCTGAACAACATAACATATGAATAAGATTCATTCAAAGTGTCCATGTATGCAAGCTAATTCAGACAATCTATGAACGTATGTTTTTTTGGGAAAAAAAAAATCTGTGAATGTAGTTTTCAGCAAATAACAACTATTTTATTTAACAATTATAAAATATAAAGCAATTTACCAAATCATTTTCTTTATGTGAACTTTTGACTAAATCATGCACGCTACCATACTGGCCTTTTACTAAATCGTGCCCCAACCCTATTGGATCCCACAAGCTAATTTACAAATTGCATGGGTGTGATGCTGAAATAAAAACAACATATTTGGGTTCCTTCCAATGTAAGGTGGCTATTAAGTGGTTTAAGGTCTTAATTATAGGCAACTTCAAGGTATTGACCAGATAGATTTGTAAATTAGTTTACATAGTTAAAAATGATGTATAATGACCCACAATCTATTTTTCTGAAATGAGCTCATGATTTATAGACAAAAAAACTAGATTTTTTTTTCACCTTTTAAAACTACACGAGAGAATTTGTAAATTATCCAGCATGGTGAAACACTAACAACCTATAGCATGATTCTCATTCAAAAATCTTATTTATTGAGTTTTTTAAATTATAAAAAAAATACCTAGCCTAAATATGGATCATCTAAATATACATGTTCATATGATGAAAATTTTTTTATACTAAAATTGTCATATACTTTGTCTGCTGCATCCATATTTGTGGATTAATCATACATTTATTCACATGTAAAGTCAAATCCAGTTAAATCATTAGCAAATGAACTTACATGAGTTTCTGTTCTACTTCCAAGGAAGTTGACTTGCAAATCAATACAAATCTTAGGTTGTAAGGTGCTCAAAAATTCAAAGCAACTACTGTTTTGGATTCGGGAGGAAGGTTGGATTGAGTAAAAATTAAGGTAAGGGACGTGATTTATATTTGTGGCCTCTCCTTTAGAGAAAATTTAAGCTGCATTATTGAATGATGACAGTTTGAATATTATCACATAGCAAAGCCCTCAAACATTATAAATGTAGTTAGCAGTTCCAAAGAAACTGAGGTTGATGATTTTATGAATATTTTTTTTTAAAGTAGAATGACCGGTATTCAAATTGAATCCCAATAATACAAGTGAGACCCAACAATACAAGTGCAATTTAAAAACAAATAACTTCAAAATGTAGTAATAAGCAAGTGGATGACATACCTTAAATAGTAGTTCAATCATCAAGTTTAATAATCGGAACATTCATGCCAAACTTATGTGTGGTAACTTAGACAAGCAAAAAAGGCCAGCAAATGAAAACTTTTTCTCCCCAATGACATCAGTGAACACAAGTCACTTTAGCCACAATAATTCATGGAGAAATGATCATGTTTCCATATCAAGAAAATTATACCAACACCAGCATAATTGAGGATCTACTAGGGAAGCAACTGTCTGCATTATGCATTACTTAAATCTTTCTGCACTTTACACTTGGAACTAACCATGTGCCTTCAATTTTGATTTAGTGAATCAGGGATTAGCCACGCTTGCATTCTTTGGGGTTGGAGTCAACCTGGTATTGTTTCTGACAAGGGTTCTGCAGCAGAACAATGCAGAAGCAGCCAACAACGTCAGCAAATGGACAGGAACAGTCTACATCTTCTCACTCGTAGGGGCCTTCCTCAGTGACTCCTACTGGGGAAGATACAAGACTTGTGCCATTTTCCAAGTCATCTTTGTAATAGTAAGTCATTCAATTCAAGCATTGAACACAATACTTTAATCTACGATACATCTTATCCTGTAGACACTCTTCAGTTTCCAAAATCTGGGTTATACTAGTTAAATAAGGGAGAAGTAATATTTTACAATTTATTGTGCAAATAGTTATTAGATTCTAAGATTATTAGCTGATAAAAATATATGAAATATGATTCATTGTATTTGCAAATCTAATTCAGTTGTGTTGGAGTTATATCTGCCAGACCATACTTGGCATATACCAAAAAAAAGTATGTAAAGATCAAGGCAAAAACAGAGATTAGTTTATTGAACAAAAAATACATGGCAACTATTTACATGTATCATATTGCATTTTGTCAAGAAAAGTATATCATTGTGCAATGTAGCAAAAACTTACCAAATACTATTTTTAACTGCAGGGATTGGCGCTACTCTCTCTTTCTACTCACCTGTTTCTTCTCAAACCCATAGGGTGTGGTGATGAGGACCTTAACTGTGGGCCACACTCAAGCCTACAACTTGGGATCTTCTACCTCTCAGTCTACCTGGTTGCGCTAGGAAATGGAGGGTACCAGCCAAACATAGCCACCTTTGGGGCAGACCAGTTTGATGAGGAAGATTACGCAGAGTCCCGCTCCAAGATTTCATTCTTCAGCTACTTCTACTTAGCCCTCAACTTAGGATCTCTTTTCTCCAACACATTCTTGGACTACTTCGAGGACAAGGGTATGTGGGCGCTAGGCTTTTGGGCATCAACTGGGTCTGCCATGCTGGCCCTGGTCCTCTTCCTCTGTGGCACCACCAGTTACAGACACTTCAAGCCTAATGGCAACCCTCTCACTAGGGTATGCCAGGTCATCATGGCTGCATCAAGGAAGTGGAGGGTCAGAATGCCGCTAAGTGGCGAAGATTTGTATGAGGTGGAGGGCAAAGAGGTTGCAGACTCACATGCTAATGGAAGCAGAAGGTTACTCCATACTAAAGGCTTCAAGTAAGTTTCTAAATTTCTTTCCATCTGAAGTATAACTTCAATTTTATCTCTCTTACTGAAACCCTTGCTAGCTGGTACCACCATAAATTGGTCCAAATGACCTAGGAAAATTTTCATTGAGGATAAGGACCATCGTGTGAACCTCAAAATCCATTTTCATATCTTACACGCATTTACTATATTTTCATTGAGCTAAACTTGGCATGATCTGTTGATGTAGATTCTTGGACAGAGCAGCAGTCGTCGATCCGGATGATTTCATAACCGAAAATAATCAATCGAGTTCTCACAATCCCTGGCGTCTCTGCCCCATCACACAAGTCGAAGAGCTCAAATGTGTGCTCCGTCTCCTACCTATATGGATGACCACCATAATCTACTCAGTCGTTTTCACACAGATGGCCTCCCTCTTTGTCGAGCAGGGTGCAGTCATGAACAATAGTGTTGGCGGTTTCCATATTCCTCCTGCAAGCATGTCTGTCTTTGACATCACCAGTGTAGCACTCTTCATATTGTTCTATCGCAGGCTACTCGCTCCCTTGCTTGCGAGATGGAAGAAGGATAGAAAAGGGCTGACAGAACTGCAAAGAATGGGAGTTGGGCTCGTCATAGCAATTATGGCAATGATTTCGGCAGGAACAGTCGAATCCTACAGGCTGAAGAATGTATGCAGTGATTGCGCAGATGACAGCTCTCTAAGCATCTTATGGCAAATTCCTCAGTATATGCTGATAGGAGCTTCAGAGGTGTTTATGTACGTGGGTCAGTTGGAATTCTTCAATGACCAGGCGCCGGATGGACTGAAAAGCTTCGGCAGCGCGCTCTGCATGACCTCGATATCACTAGGGAACTATGTGAGCAGTCTTCTGGTGACCGTAGTGATGGAGATAACGTCTAAAGGCAATCACCCAGGATGGATTCCAGTAAACCTCAACAGAGGGCACATGGACAGGTTCTACTTTCTCCTTGCAAGCCTAACTGCTGCAGACCTTTTGCTGTTTGTTGCCTGTGCAAGATGGTACAAGAGCATCAAGTTAGAGGGAAGGTATGAGGACAATGAAGACACCTCCAATGTCTGAATGTGATTTAAGCATTGATTCTTTAATTGATGCAAAGAAAAAGGACTAATATATTTTAGTTCGCTAGAAGTTATATGAGAGCTTGACCAATGCTTTTGGGCATACTGCCTAGAGTTAGTGAAGGAGCAGAAGCCTGACATGAAACACAAATCCTTTGGGTGAAGCAATGCTTCAAATAAATAAGGGAAAGCTGTTCCTAGACAATGGAAATCACTAATCTCTGTATTCAAAAAAGGGGGGAAAGCAGCTTTTGTC
>JBAMIB010340397.1:0-11112 GCA_037177415.1 Kaempferia rotunda | reverse complement strand
GATGGATATATAGTGCCTAAAAAAATAACAGATGAAATCATCTGTTCCACATTTTTTTTTGTATATGTTTCAATGTCAAACTAAACATCAAATACAACTCAACCAAGTATATAGACATCGTGCCTACGTAGGAACATCAGCAAATAACTCCCTTAGAACATCTTGCTGCTTAGTGAAACTTACATACACTCATAGAATATGTCCATGCTCTCCGACTTCATTTCTAGTGCCTCCTTACTCCTTTTACATCCAGCAATTTTTTCTTCCAAGTCTTTCAACTTGCAATTCATCATCTTTATCTCCTCATCTAGCTCATCCCTTTGGTTGATTACGAAATCCATCTGTTCTATTGTGACACTCTCCTGCACGGGGTCATGCCATTTGAAATAGCCACAATCACCGGACATCTGCAAAAGAACAAACAAATCATTCCTAGGAAAATTATAATATTGCAAGATCTAAGATCAATGCAAGTCATACTTTCCATTTTTTGCATCGCCAAAACCTTCTACCAGGGGTATTTTCTGCCCACGATGTGAACAAGTTGGCTGACAGTTGATGCGCGCATACGGGGTGATCAGCTTCAGCAATTGAGGTTACAAATGCTTCTTCCACTTCTTCATTTTCCATATCTGAACGCAGCAGCAGACAGACACTGAGAATGTGAAAAGAAACACTGTCTATTGTTGTGATTAACTATGTTCAACTGCTACTAGAAATGTAGCATACATCAGCAAATATCTATGTCCTACTATGCAAAGATTTTCATCTCTTCAGGAAATCATTTCTCATATATCATATGACAATTATTTTTATGGTTATCCGAGATGCCTATAAGTTTAGTAAAAATTATGGAACCAAATATAGTAATATGACATTTCCATCTTATTTTTCTAAGAAATATATTTAGGAACAAATACATAATGTCATATTCAACTGTAAGGTTGGATTGGCTAGTCTCACCATCGAAGGGCTTCATTTCAATGATCTCTTTAAGTTGGATTGATACTTCATCGATTCGAGGTCTCCTACTAGCTGATGAGTCTGTGCAACTCAATGCCAGCCCAAGAACCTTCCACACGGAGATAGGGTCATAGCATTCGTTCAATCTTCTATCAAAAACATCTGCTTCGCTGGCAACTCTCAGAGAAATCCATTCGACAATGTGATGTTGCTCTTCTCCAATAACTATTGGAAGTTGGCCAGAAATCATTTCCAGAAGGATTATCCCAAAGCCATAAACATCACTTGCTTTACTGACGCGGCCAGTTCGTGCATACCTGAAAAAAAAAAAAAGAAATTAAGGTCACAATTGAATTAAAACAGCAAGCAGAACTATTATTACTTTGCCTTTTCCTAGCAAACTAGTGGTGTGGCGACACTGTCTGATGTTAAGAAATAAAATGGAAGAACAAGTAAGCACCTTGCAGATTAAAGAGGATTAAATAATTTCTATGAACATTTAGTTTAACTAGGTACAAAGCATAAGGCTTTATTTGCCACATACTTATATCTAATTGGTAACTAATTGCAATTCCAAAAATTAAGCTTCATAGCATCTTCCAAACCACGTGTTAGGGAGATAGCAGAATTCTTATTTAGATAATCCCATGTATAATCTCCTGCATAACTGTTATAAAAAAGACAGCGAAACTATAGTTTTCAAACATTTTGAGAGATCTCTCATCACATTTTTATTATTTAAAAATTCATAACTTCCTTCAACACACCACACCATCTTCTTATTTCTAACATAGAAATACTAACTAAACATAATCGGTAGTTATGATAGTATGCAATAAAGTGTTATATAGTCTAATCAGGACTTTCTATGTGGTTACTACATTATTTGACTACCTCTAGAAAGTATGGTGGAGAAAAGAACATACTCTGGATCAAGATGCCCATATGTTCCAACCACTCTTGTGGTTTCATCAGTGCCATTCTCATTCAAAGTCTTGGACAATCCAAAATCTATTATTTTAGCCTCTAAGTTTGAATCCAAGAGAATGTTTGAGCTCTTCACATCCCTATGAATTATTGGCGGGTTGCATTCCGTATGCAGATAGTCCAATCCTAAATTAAGTATAGAGAATTCATGTCGAGTTAAGAGAAATACGCATACATCCAAAATAAAGTAAATGGATAAGAATCTTCATAGTTTAAAACCTTGCGCAACCTGGTATGCAATTTGGAGCCTCTGTACCCATGTCAACACAGGAATCCCAGATTTACCTATGATTGAGAGAACATAGAAATAAGAAATATCAGTCATTGTTGAAATATTTTTGAACCCCAAGTTTATGCATCTATATTTGGGAAAAGAAAGCTGATACTCCAACCATATTGAATGATGTATAATGCTTACAAAAGAAAATCTTGTGCAATATGAGCATCCAGCTGACTTTGCAACCTTCAATGATTAGCACTATTACAAACTATTGAAGATTTCTGTTCATTATAATAGCTTTGAATTTTAGGAAAATAAACAATTTCTACACAGATGACTGAACATTCTTCCATAGGCTCAATAAAAACATCTTGCATTTCAGCAATAAATAAGTAAAAGAAACCAGCAACAAAATAAGATCTGATATTCCGTGTTGAATATATTTAGGTGATCATTTTATTGAAGGTTTATCATTTTACAACAAAATTTAATAAATACACGACCAAGCAGGAAATATACTCCTAGATCAGCATCACACGTCTTATCATTTCTTTCTATGAGTCTTAGTTATACTAGGCAATCTGTTAATTCAAATTACAATCTTAGAAATGTCATAGTGCAAAACCTCTCAGATGGTCTTGAAGGTCTCCTCGAGGCATGTACTCATAGACAATAGCAAGGTTACTTCCATCTTTGCAGTAGCCAATTAAAGAAATTAGATTATTGTGTCACACTTGTGTTAAGCTCCTCAACTGCAACACAATACAAATTGTTATCATGCATATTCATACATTTCTCAAAGTTCATTCTATATTTAATTCAGTTTAATCACAAGTTGTCAATTGAATCATTTTAGTGATCAAAATAGAGTTCCTTAGTGGATTTTATTTTCATCATCTTCTAATTTGGTTGCTGGATTTCTATTTAAAAGCACAAATTAATCTATGGCCAAGGACATTTCAAAATTTGAAGGTTTAGTAAAATGAGTTATGTACCTCAGCCAAGAACTCCTTGTCACCTTGTGGTGTTGATTTTGTCCGTAGCTTGATTGCAACATCAGTGCCATCTTCAAAAAGTCCATAATAGACTGTTCCGAATCCTCTACCAATGATTGTCTCAAAGTTGAATGTCATTTCTACTATTTGTTCATAGTTGAACAAGTGAGCATTACTTTGAAACCTATTGTCTATAAATTCTGCAATTCTTTTTGGATCCAAACCTTCCATACATAAACCACATTCACATAACCAAATTAGGCATGGCATGGATCAACATATTTGCATAATTAAAACATTGATTAGCCAAATGCCTAACTAGCTTCAATCCCGGATCAAACACCGGGAGTCGAACATCCCGGATCGAGATACCGGGTGTCGACGACTCGACTAGCATCACGACCCGTTCTCCGATCTATCCGAGGGTGTCCCCTGGGCCAGGGTATGTTTCTTACGCTTAGTCTTTAATGCATTTTACTGTCATATTATTTGTCTAGCTTCTTACTACATATTCATATGACCTGCCCCGAGCATCGGAATGCTAGGAACCGAGGTGTCACTATTTGCAGGGAGCATCGACCAAAGACCCTCAAACGACCTGGTCAACCCAAAGGACAACTCAACCTTCTTTCCTCCGGATTATGATGGCTCGGTCAACATTCCAGCTGCTTCGCCCGACTGTTCTGTCTTCCCGACTTCGCGATCAGCTGACACACTAGCTAGAGGGGCAGACTGTGCTAGATGTGAAGAAGCAGCAAAGAATTATTATTAAGCAGAATAAGCAAGGCTACATGGATGGAATATCACACGTTCCACAAGAGAATGGGCACTATGTTCCATCTCTGTTTTGGGATGCAAGTTCACTTGGAAATAGTATACTGTTGAGCGGGGCCTAGTGCTTCTACCTTGTTTTTGAAGAAATAGCAATTGGAGTGGCAGACCGCTGTTGTACCCAGCCGCGTACTGCCGTTCGGATACGCATTACATTTGGCCACGTGCCATCACCTCCCGGAGTTCGACGACTCGACTAGCATCACGACCCGTTCTCCGATCTATCCGAGGGCGCCCCCCTGGGCCAGGGTATGTTTCTTACGCTTAGTCTTCAATGCATTTTATTGTCATATTATTTGTCTAGCTTCTTACTACATATTCATATGACCCGCCCCGAGCATCGGAATGCTAGGAACCGGGGTTCACCGTTTGCAGGGAGCATCGACCAAAGACCCTCAAACGACCTGATCGACCCAAAGGACAACTCAACATTCTTTCCTGCGGATTATGATGGCTCGGTCAACATTCCAGCTGTTTCGCCCGACTGTTCTATCTTCCCAGCTTCGCGATCAGGATCATTGGTCATTATTATTTATTTTTAGCACTAGTAAAATTATTTCAATATTGATCGAAATGAATCAAAATTATTTTAATATTAATCAAAATAATTATTTTAATACTGTTAAAATTATTTCAACTAATTCAAATTATTCCAACTTATTTAAAATTGCAATAATATTAGTGCAGTGTCTTGATCAAAATCAAAACTACTTTAACTATTTTTTTGTCAAAATCAAAACTAATTTAACTGATTAGTTTGGTAATTTATTGAACCATGTAACTTGATTATATTATGATTGTTTTAAATTATTTCAACTTGGTTAGAGATCAGGAGATGAGTATATTCCATCCCCTTAGGCGGTGCGATGCGAAAGGCATGAAAGGCTGCCATATGAGATTGAAATTCAACGTGTCCAAGTATGTCTTCCTTCATGCCTTGACCATTTACACTAATAGCTAATAGTCAATTGTAATTTACCTCGTATTGGCCATAGACTGATTGGCAGGGCCTCTGGAGCAAGTGAATAACCCTTTGCCACAGGAGATGGGTATATTCCTTGAGAGACTGGAGCAGAGTACTACAGACATATCATATATAGGTTGGTTTGGTGCGGATGAGAGTCTCTTTACCTGGTTGGCGATTAGTCGGATTGGCAAGTGACTACGACAACCACCTAATGTGGGATTCAATTTTGCCCTCGGGTAGAGTGTCATGGTTAGGACCTTCAGTGATAGATCATGAATCTAGAGGTCGAGACTCAACTATGGTAATGGATAGTGAACATGAGAATGTTAGTTGTTAGGATAGACCTCCATGTATACTTCTCCGATTTATTCAGATGACTAATGGAAAACTTTCATGAGACTAGATTGGTCACCCTAGATTCGACATTATCTGACCTATTTAATTATTTTTTTTAAGACTCGCCTTGCAACGGATGAACAAGCTCTGAAGGTACAAACACTAAGAAGAATTAGAAGAGAGGCAAGATGAACTTTGACGAAACCACTCAGACTATAACTTTGCGTATTCAGGGCTCACACAGCTCCCTCTTGGAGTTGACTTTAATGATCCTTCCCTCAAAGATTTATTGGCATCTTTACAAGGCCAATCAAAGGTAAATCCTTTAAGTCTAGAATTTTTTGCAAACCCCAACTTATGTGTTAAATTCAAGGGGAAAAACTTACAATCAACAAGCATTACAAAAGTTTTAGAAAATTAATGTAAGACCAATGAATTCCAATTGGAAGCATAACCTTGATCACAATGCCTAAAATAAAAAATTTGTCATTAAAAGTCTTCACAAGGAAACTATCAAAAGTGCCACGAAAATAATAAGTCTTCCATAAATAACTTATTCCATAACATCATTTTATGTTTCAATGTCAAAATTAAACTCAACCAAGCATATAAACATTGTTCCTACGTAAGGAACATCAGCAAACAACTCACTTAGATGTTTACGAGAGAACCCTAAGAACATCTTGCTTAATGAAACTTCCATACACTCCTAAAATGTGTCCCTACTCCCCGACTTCATTTCAGGTGCCTCCTTTGCTCCTTTTAAGTTCATCAATTTTTTCTTCCAAGACTTTCAATTTGCTCAACAGAATTGCATTCCCTTCATCCATCATCTTTATCTCCTCGTCTAGCTCATTCCTTTGGTTGATTAAGAAATCCATTTGTTGTATCATGACACCTTCCTGCTCAGAGTCATACCATTTGAAATAACCACAGTCACCTGACATCTGCACAAGAACAAACAAATCATTCCCATGAAAAGAATTTTGCAAGATCTAGATAAATAAATGCAAGTCGTACTTTCCAATTTTTGCAACGCCAAAACCTTCTACCAGGGGTATTGTGAGTCCATGATGTGAATAAGTTGGCTGACAGTTGATGCGTGCATACAGGGCGATTTGCTTGAGCAATTGAGGTTATAAATGCTTCTTCGACTTCTTCATTGTCCATATCTGAAGGGAGCAGTAGACAAATACTGAGAATGTGAAAAGAAACATTGTCCCTTGCTGTGAATATTAAATATGTGCAAATGCTACTAGAAATGTAGCATACATCGACGAACTTTTTTGTCTTCCTTTGCAAAGATTCTCATTTGATGACCATCTAAGATTATCATCTCTTGAGGAAACCATTTTCGAAGATGTTTAGTAAAAATTATGGAACCAAAAATGGTAATATGGCATTTCCATCTTATCTTCTAACTATCAGGAACCAAGAACATAATGCCATTCAACTGTAAGGTTAGATTGGTTAGTCTCACCTTCACTGTTCATGTCCTCAGTCATCTGCGTGAAGGGCTTCATATCAATGACCTCTTTAAGTTGGATTGCTACTTCAGCCATTTGAGGTCTCCTACTGGCTGATGAGTTTGTGCAACTCAATGCTAGCTGAAGAAACTTCCACATAGAGCTAGAGTCATAGTATTCGTTCATACTTGTATCAACAAAATCTGCTTCACTGGCAACTCTCAGAGATATCCATCTGACAATGTGTTGCACGTCTGAGCCACGAATGATTGGAGGTTGGCCAGTAATCATTTCCAGAAGGATTATCCCAAAGCTATAAACATCACTTGCTTTACTGAGGTGGAAAGCACCGTGATACCTGAAAAAAAAAAATTAAGGTCACAATTGAATCAAAATAGCAAGAAAAACTATCGTTACTATGCCTTTTCCTATAAAACTAGTGGTGTGGCGAGACTATCTGATGTTAAGAATGAAATTGAAAGAACAAGTAGCACCTTGCAGATTAAAGAGGATAAAATAATTTCTATGAACATCATAGCAAATTCAGTATCGGTTCTTAGTTTAACAACTTTCAAAGTATAAGGATTATTTGCTACATACTTATATCTAATTGGTAAGTCATTGCAATTCCAAAAATTAAGCTTCATAGCATCTTCCAAACCATGTGTTGGGGAAGATAGCAGAGTTTTTTTTTTTTAAAAAAATAACCTCATGTATCATCTCCAGCATAATTGTTATAAAAAACACAACAAAAACTACAGTTTTCGAACATTTGCGAGATATCTCATTTTTAATTTGCATGTGATTCTTTTGTAAGTTGCCCATATGTGGTTAACGAAGTTGTCACTTTGCCGATCTCACTGTCCATTTATGTGCCCATAAAATAGTTCATGAAAAATTCACTATAAATTTCTTTATTTATAAATTCATAACTTCTTATGACACACCACACCATCTTCTTATTTCTAACATAGAAATACTAACTAAACATAATTGATAGTCATAGTGTGCAAAAAAGTGCTATATTAGTCTCATTGGTGAAATGGACTATTCATGTGTTTCTACTTATTTAACTACCTCTAGACAGTACGGTGCAAAAAAGAACTTACTCTGGATCAAGATACCCTGGTGTCCCAACCACTTTTGTGGTTATATAAGTGTCATTCTCATTCCAATCCCGGGAAATTCCAAAATCTGTTATTTTGGCCTCTAAATCTGCACCCAAGAGAATGTTTGTGCTCTTCACATCCCTATGAACTATTGGCGGGTTGCATCCCGTATGCAGATAGTCCAATCCTAAATTTAGAGAATTCATGTCGAGAGAAATATACACAAATCCAAAAGAAAGTAAAAGGACAAGAAGCTCCTTTGTTTAAAACCTTGTGCAGCTTGGTATGCAATTTGGAGTCGTTGTGCCCATGTCAATACAGAAAACCCAGCTTTGCCTATGATTGAGAGAACATTGGAATAAGAAAGATAATAGTCATTGCCATTTTTTTTTTTTAAAGAAATCTAATACTCCAACCATATTTGCATAATGCTTACAAAAGCAAAATTTAGCAATATGAGCATCTAGCAGACTTTGCAACCTTCAATGATTAGGACTATAGCAAACTATAGAAGATTTGTGTTCATTATAATAGCTTTTAATTTGATGGGAAAAAACAATTTCTACACAGATGACTGATCATTCTTCCATAGATTCAATAAAAGCATCTTGCATTTCAGCAATAAATAAGTAAAAGAAACAGCAACAAAACAAGATCTGATATTCCGTGTTGAATATATTTAGGTGATCATTTCTTTGAATATTTATCATTTTACTACAAAATTTAATATATGCAGGACTATGAACGAAATATACTCGTAGATCAGCATCATACATCTTATCATTTCTTTCTATGAGTCTTAGTTACACTCAGCAATCTGTTGATTCAAATTAAGTCTTAGAAATGTCATAGTGCAAAACCTCTCAGATGGTCTTCAAGGCTTCCTTGAGGCATGTACTCATAGACAATAGCAAGGGAACTTCCATCCTTGCAGTAGCCAATTAAAGAAATTAGGTTTCTGTGGCGAATTCGTGTTAAGCTCCTCAACTACAATACAGTCCAAATGTTATCATGCATATTCATACATTTCTCAAAGTTCATTCTATAATTCAGTTTAATCATTAATTGTAAATTGCATCATTTTAGTGGATTTTATTTTCACCATCATCTGTTAATTTTGCTACTAGATTTCTATTTAAAAGCACAAATTAATCAATGGCCAAGGACACTTCAAAAATTTGAAGGTTTAGTAAAATGAGTTATGTACCTCGGCCAAGAACTCCCCGTGACTCTGTGGTGTTGATTGTGTCCGAAGTTTGATTGCAACATCAGTGCCATCTTCCAAAAGTCCATAATAGACTCTTCCGAATCCTCCTCTACCAATGAGTGTCTCAAAGTTGTGTGTCATTTTTACTATTTGTTTATAGGTGAACAAGTGAACATCTGTAAATTCAGCAATTCTTTCTGCAACCAAACCTTCCATATAAAAACCACATACACATAACCGAATTAGGCATGGATCCATCATATTTGCTTAATTAAAACATTGATTAGTCATCTGCCTATCTATCTTCTAATGCACCGATCACATTAGAAAATATGAAAAAGACAGACCATTCCTCTCTTTCCTTTTTGTTCTCCAAATTATGAGTACTACCAATTGAAGCAAAAACTGTTGGAATTATGATGAGACACATTGCTATTGGTCTTCTCATGAGTGATCTTGACGATAGTCTGGTCAAAATAGTCGCTGGGTTATTATGTTTGGGAAAACATGCTTAAGTTACAACTAGGGATTGATCAAAAGCATTTCACAAAACTAATTTATGAAGGGCGAATTGACATTAGAGATATTTTGTAGTTGCTGATAGTTGAACAGAACCCAAGAGAGATGACTAGAGATGGGCTCCAATTGTATCAACAGGAACTTTCCAAGTTATTAAATGATAAATAGAAGATTCCATTTTTCTTGGGATATATGTCTTGTATTTATTTACTTTTATAGTGGAAATGTTCATCTGTATGCTTCTGTTAACATATAGATATAAGAATAAGTGAGTGTTTTTTCTCAAGCACATACCTGGAATGCCTGATTCATCTCTAGCATGTTTGTGCCGATTCTCATTTATTTTTCTTTCTTCCTGAAAAGAAGCAGAAGAATAAAATTTTGAAAATGATATGATGGTAGAAGTTCAACTCATGAGTAGCCTAGACGAATACTATTGACATAACTAACTATAATCCTCTAACCATTTTATGAAGAAACATATTAGGAGTTAGACTAAGTTACATAAAACTATAACATGTATAAGTACTAATCTTAGAAAATAAGTTTAAACTGATTACATTTATCAAGAATGAAGATCAGAAATTCAAACCATGCACATGCAAAAATATGAGCATATACCTTAAACCGCCTAAGCACTTGAGTGAAATGGATGAGTGGAATAAGCGTCAAGTATTTTGTTATTTTTTCTTGTGCCCCTCTGATTTGGTTCTGGATCTTCTTACCATTGAACACAAGGTAGATAGTTCTTCGTCGCTGGCAGCTATCAGCGAGACCATGACACTGAAACAAAACCTCCTCCATCTTCTGAAATGCATCCATGGCAGCATCATCAAGCTCCCCATCATCAAGCATCTCCAACTGTCTTCCTACTAATTCTAAGTATTCTGCTAACTCCTTAAATTCCTTCTTCAGCATTTGGGCATCAGTAGCTGCCTTTATAACTTTACCAATCAGGGAAACTACCGTAGCCACATCACCTATAGTTGCCATATTTGATACCACCGGCAACTTTTGTGGCCTACAAAGGACGCCTCCACTTGTTCGTATTTTGATTTTTGATGTATGGAACCTCCAATAAAGCCTTTTTTTGAAAGAGGAATGAGTTTAGAAGACTTAGATCATGTTCAAATCATATATAGTATATAAATACTTCATCCAATTACGAAGACTAATCAGGAAAAAAACTATAACAGTGTTGCATCTAACAAAGGAATATCAAAGGGCAGATGAAGCGAGAGTTAATGCAAATTAGAATTCAATTCTTAAAAGTTTTAGATGTTGTAAAAGGTTTATTTTGAAGACATTCTAGTTTATTTTGAACTTAGTGACACACTAAAGTGATGAATTACATGCTTAACATATATGTTAAACCGATAATCAAAAATAGATTAAAGTAGCCAACATTGTCAATGGGCTACAATACAGCTTCAAGATACTACTGCAATGTTCCTCTTCAGCAAATAAAGAACCTGTTGATTCTATGCCTAAAAATTAGATATATGCTTTGAA
>JBAMIB010340179.1:0-11113 GCA_037177415.1 Kaempferia rotunda | reverse complement strand
ATAAGTCCAAGGAGGTGGATGACCGGATTCTTGGCAAGGAAAAGTCCTTATAGGTCGTAAGACCGGATGTAAGGCAGGGAAGTCCAAGGAGGTCGAGCACCGGATTCTTGGCATGGAAATCCTGATATTAGATTCCAGGTATCAAGTCCAGTGAACAGGAGGTTCATCTGGCACGAGGTATATTTTACTATGTTGAAACTATAAAACTACGCCAAAGACACAGTGGATCGATCCTTGATCGATTAGGATGAGCCAATCGATCAGGTGATCGATCAATCTTCGATTGCGCAGAAAACAAAATCCACAGAATCGATCAGCTTGAGTTGATTGATCAGTTGATCGACTGAAGTCTGGTTTTGCGAAATCCACATAATGCTATTGAATCGATCAGTCGATCGATTGAATATGCTCAATCGCGAACAGAAGGGAACTAAATCGATCAGTTGATCGATCAAATGTTGGAAATTAAATTGATCTAATCCGAACCGTTGAGTTTTCAGATCCAGGAAATCACAGCCGTTGATTTGAAGCAGAGAGCTCCAACGGATAGTTTTTGATCGATCAACGATGACGACTTTGTGAAAAACGGTCGGATTTCAGGCAAAGTTTAAAGGCAAAGTTACATCTGCAGAAATCAGGCCCGCTCACTCACTGTTCATCAACAAGCTCTTGTAATCTACTCTCCCTCGTGTTCTCAAGTAAAGCGAAGAAGAAGAGGCTGGTTTTCTATATTTTCATTTTCTTCTTCTTGTTCTTTTCACTTGCAACTAAAGTTATACCTTTCTCTTTATGGCTTGAGTTAGCCTGCTCATGTAATTCAAGTTCACAAAATAATTCATTAAGCTTTACCATTGACAAATCCCTAGAGACCTTATAGGCATCCACCATGGATGACCACAAGGAGTTTCTTGGAAATGATTTTAAAGCATACCTTATGATATCGCGATTTTCTAAACTTTCTCCAACTGAGTGAAGACCATTTAATATTTCTTTTGAATCCCATGTAATGAGCTTGCCGTTTCTCCATCCTTCATTGCGAAGTTTTGCAATTGATTGATAAGATCTCTCTTGGCAATTCTTGAGTCCTTGGTGCCTTCATTCAACTCAATGAGCTTGTCCCATAAATCTTTGACACTCTTAAAATGTCCCACCTTGTTGAGTTGAGCCACATTGAAGAGCCACAATTGCCTTCGCATTTGCTTGAGCCTTCATCTTTTGTTCAACGGTCCATTTGGATGACTCAAGTATCTTCCCATCTATCATTGGCGTTGTGAATCCTTCCGTAATTGAGAACCACATGTCAATTTCAGTCGTGAGGTCGTGCTCCATGCGGCTCTTCCAGTAGGCGAAGTTGTTGCCTTCAAAGAATGTTGGTCGGAAGTGCTGTCCCTCTTTCAATGACATCTTGTAGCTCCGAACTTTTGCTTTCTTGGATGTGAGTCCTCAAAAGCCAACCGAAGCTCTGATACCAAGATTTCCATGCCAAGAATCCGGTGCTCGACCTTCTTGGACTTCCCTGCCTTACATCCGGTCTTCCGACCTGTAAGGATTTTTCCTTGCCAAGAATCCGGTCATCCACCCCCTTGGACTTATCTTATCCTGCAAACTCACAGTTTGTGTTAAATACAACATATTAGACTAAACTTAAATAATTGTCAATACATTAAAACTCTCAGGGCACGATTGCTCCAACACGTGAGTCTAGAGGCGTCTACATTCTTGACACACCACTCTCAAATTCTTTTGATTGCTCGAGCGTCAGTTCTCCTTTTGAGGCTCATTGTAAGTTGGGATATCCATCTCTCCCTTTGCTCAAAAAGCTTTGTCCAAAATATGGTAAGGTGTCTTCATTAGATTGCGTGTCGTGTCAGTTTGCAAAACATCACCGTCTTAGTTCGAGTACTATCCTTTTGAATTAGTTCATTATGATAGTTAAGGTGCTTGTCCTATTTTGTCTAAACATGATTTTAGGTTTTTTTTTTCTTTTGTAGATGATTATTCTAGTGTAACTTGGTTATATTTAAAAAAAATCGTTCTATGTTATTTCCTTTGTTTTGCGCCTTTTGTGTAGAGATTAAAACTTAGTTCAATGTGTCCATTCGTACTTTATAAAGTGATAATGCCAAGGAATATACGTCCACTTTATTCCAATCTTATATGAGTCAGAATGATATGTTTCATCAAATCTCGTGTTGATACTCCATCCTGAATGGTGTGGCTAAACATAAAAATAGACTTCTTAAAATTGCACGAGCCCTTTTATTTCAAATGAATGTTTCTAAACCTTTTTGGGATGATGCAGTTTCTACAGCATGTTTTCTCATTAATCGCATGTCATCCTCTGTGCTTTATGGTGAGATCCCTTACAAAATCTTTTTTCCTAATCCGTTGTTTCCTATTAACCCTAAGATATTTGGTAGCAGTTGCTTTGTTCAAGATGTTCGTCCGCATATCACTAAATTAGATTCTAAGTCTTTAAAGTGTATCTTCCTTGGTTATTCTCGTCTTCAAAAAGGTTATAGGTGTTATTATCCCATTATTAATAAATATCTTGTCTCAATTGATGTTACTTGCATGGAAGATACACCTTATTTCCCGTCCTCACCTATTCTGACTCGTCAAAAGGGAGGATGATGATTTAATGATGTATTCTATCATAATCCTCTACACCAGTCCTAGGACCAACTCCTATCAAGCCTCCCATTATTCAAGTTTACTCCTGGCATCAACCTCTTGATTCATGTCCTACACATACTACTTCGTCATCAAATCAAGTCTCAAGCAATGATCTTCCTATTGCATTACGTAAAGGTAAACGTCAGTGTACTTATCCTACCTCTTATTTTGTTTATTATAACAGCTTGTCGTCTTCCTCGTGTTCTTTTATTGCTTCACTTGACTCTATCTTTATTCTAAAATTATCCGTGATGTCATATCTCATCCTGGTTGGAAAGATGCAATGATATAGGAGATGAAAGCTTTAGATGACAATGGCACTTGGGACTTAGTTGATCTACCTTATGGGAAATGAGCTATTGAATGCAAATGGATAATTACAGTTAAGGTGAATCTAGATGGATCGGTTGCCAGATTAAAAGCTCATCTGGTTGCTAAAGGCAATGTTGGATTATCCTATCGCAAAGTTGACATCTATTCGATTGTTTATTTCAATGGATGCTACTCATATTGGCTTTTACATCAACTTGATATCAAGAATGTTTTTCTTCATGGTGATCTTCAAGAGGTGTTTATAGAGCAACCTCCTGGGTTTATTACTCAGGAGTCAGATCAAGTTTGTTGTCTTTGGAAAGCTTTGTATGGTTTGAAACAAAGTCCTCGTGCTTGGTTTGGAAAATTTAATCAAGATGTTGAAAAATTTAGTATATAAAAAGCAAGTCTGCCTGTTCTATGTTCTATAATATAAGCAATATGTAGTTGGTATCATTCTATTAGTTGTGTATGTGGATGATATTCTTATCACTAGAAGTGATACTATGAGAATCTCATATCTTAAATCTATCATTCAACACTCAGTTCATATGAAAGATTTAGGGTGCTAAAGTATTTCTTAGGTGTTGGGGTTATAATGGGTAAGAAAGATATATTCCTATCTTAAAGAAAATATGTTCTCAAATTATTAACTGAGATAGGAAAATTGGGGGCAAAGGCAAAGCCTTGTAGTGCCCCAATGACTCAAAACATGCATCTCAAAGGAGAAAAGGAACTATTTGAACATCTTGAGAGATATCGAAGGTTGGTTGAGAAGTTGAATTACCTTACCGTAACTCGTCCGAATATTGTATATTTGGTAGTTCATGTCATCTCCAACTGTTTATCATTGGACAGCATTAGAACAAATTTTATGTTACTTGAAGGGAGTACCTAGACGAGGTATCATAAATAAAAATCATGGTCACACTTATATTGAATGTTTTTTATATTAGATAGGATCCAAAATGGATAGAAGATCTGCTTCAGGTTATTTTATCTTTGTTGGAGGAAATTTAGTTTCATAGAAGAGTAAGAAGCAAGGCATTGTGTCATGATCCAATACAGAGTCAGAATACAAGTGTGTGAGATAATGTGTATATATATCAACTCTTGACTACAGTAGAATTTAAATTTTCAATACCAGCAAAATTGTAGTGTGATAACTAAGCTACTCTTTATATTGCATTGAATCTTGTGTTTCAAATTGATTGTCACTTTGTTCATGAGAAAATTCAACAAAACTTAACTTCTACATGATATATGAAGGCAGAAGAACAACTCAAGGACATCTTCACAAAAGCTTTAAATGGGGTTTGGGCTAATTATCTTTGAAACAAGTTGGATATAATTAATATCTATGCTCCAACTTAAGGGGGAGTATTATATATAATAGTTACCATATTTGTATATATTATTTGTTACCTTATTATCTCTATATATTAGGTAATATATATAGGTCAATTAAGCAAATTTATCAATTAACCTAGTTATAGTTTTCTAAGATAGATTCTAATTTGTATATAAATATGCCTAGTCTTCAATAAAGAATATATTATTTTTTCTCAAAATCAACAACTAGAAATTAAAAAATATCCTTTATGGTGATCATAATGCAAGGAGGTATATGTGTATACCTTCTTGGATTTGTTAGTCAAAAGGACTATAACTTGTATGTAAAAAAAGCTAAAGTAATCTCCTAGTGTATGATTTGGTAAATTTAGTTCTTTCTCTATCTTGGTAAGGTTATGTGTATAAGGGTGAGCAATCAGTTAACAACCAAACCAATCAAACCGTTTAAACTGAAACCGAATAAATCAATTTTTTTGGGACCTAACCATATGGACGGAACTTTCATACAAAAATCGAACAAACTGAACCGATAAAGCATCAATTAAATAGGTCGAAAACTGAAATAACCAAACTTTTGATTAAATCGATACTTAGGAGGGAAATCAAGAATTAGGGAATTAGGGATTTTAATCGACTGGTACTAGTTCAGGCATAGTTGAATCCGAATTTTTTAAACTATGACCGAACCGATTTGATCAAAATAATCAATATTTTAAGAAAAAAATTGAATTTCCAAATTTACCGAATCGAATTGTTAACTTGTTCAATCGGTTCGATCTATTATTTCGGTTTAACCAACCTTTTGCTCACTCCTTTATGTGTATAATGTTTCACCTTACTTAGAGACTCTTCTATTTGTCTATATAAATGACATTACTAATGATGGCATTATAAGAATCATAAGGTTCCAAGTATATCTTCATCAACACTTCCAAAAATGGATTTGAGAAATTTGAAGTACTCAGACAGACTAACATGTTTCTCTTAAAAGGAGATACATAGATCTCACAAAAGAAGTAAGTATATAATATGCTTGAAAAAGATAAATATGTTATTAGCTAGTTCTATTGACACTGCAATGGGCTCAAATGTCAACTAATGTCATGATAAGGGAGTTATTATCTGATCTAGGAAAGTACTGAAGATTTTTTAGAAAATTGAACTATCATACTGTCACTGGACCTCACATAAGATTTCTTGTCAATGCGAATAGTTAATTTCTTAAAACCCTATGTCATTAACATTAGGAAGCAACTTGAAGGATTATGTGGTATTTTACGAATGCTATAATTTAATGTCTCTTATATTATGATTGTGGTGCTCTCTAAGTGGGTGAGGACACGAGATCGGATAGATTCTTCCATGAATACGTGATTAACATTAAACAAAAATTCTTCTAGAAGAAAACCTAATATCATGGAAAATTAAGCACAAGACTATGGTCATGGCCAGTTAGATGCACAAGAAAAATACAAGGTTGTGGTTCTACCCATATGTGAGATAATCCTACCCATATGTGAGATAATCTAGCTCAGATAGTTAACGACTAAGTTGGGTAATTATACCACCAAGCTAATGAACCTATATTGTGACAATTAGGCTATCATGAATATAGCATCCAATTCAGTCTTTTAGAATAAAACATATAGAGATTGTTGTCATTTTGTGATGGAAAAGGTGTAATAAAAGGAGACCATCACTTCATTTTGGTAGCCTTAATGATTAGTTAGCAAATTTGTTAACAAGTCTCTAAGAGGTTGTAACAAACGTAAATGTATACTAATTGATACGGCAATCAACTTGCTATCATGAAGATAGCATTTTAAGTTGATACCCTTGCAAAGTTTGTTGGATTGGATATAGGTTATCCTTGCACTAGCATTCCAACTTTGTCATAGGCTTCAAAGCTCATAGAGAAAGGCAAAAGTAATGTAAATACAACTTGGAACATACAACATTACCATACCATGAAGATTAAATAAAATAGCATCAAAATTGTGTTTGTCCCAACAATTTGGTGTTGATTAGATGGATCCTATCTCCCCATTGAACCATGTGCAAAGCTTAGCACTAGTAACATACAAATCAATTAATCAGTTTTATTACGTTACCTAGAGGTTTATATTGTCTCCCTCTATTCATTGCACCATTTACTCCAAAAGATCAGAAGAGTACAAAATTTGATAAATCTTTCCACATTAATTGGAAAAATTGAACAAATTGAGAAAGAAAAGAACATGACAATCACGAAAGAGTAGATTTCTAGATTTAGCAAGTCAACTTTCTAAGTCTCAAATCTTACCAGCGGAGATAATGCAGAAGGATACCAGTGTCCCAAATACACCCAATAGTAGAATTGTTGAGAAGTTGCGAAAAAATTGTTTTTTCTTGACCTGGAAGCTGCAAGTAAAGTTTGGTAGAAATGAGGAGAGGGAATATCAGCAAAGGAAAGTATTAGAATCGATAAATTGTTTCAGTTTTTTTTTTCAGATCTGAAATGAATAACCTATTTGTTAAACATCGAATACAAATCATATGCATTTCTTACCTGTTCCATAATTTTTGAGGGAATATTTTTCTGAGGAGATTAGAAGTATATATTTGAAGAGCATAAAAGGAAAGAAGAAAAAAAACCGCCTTTAGTACATTTTTTTTCCTCTTTGCTCATATCAACATTACCTCACAGCCTCATCCACTTACTATAACAGTCGAGCTATAATTTAGGAAAATACCCAGCATTGAAGATAATAGGAGGCAGCAGAAAAATGAAGAACAGCTCCTCGTCGAAGGAAAGTATCCTTGAGCTTTTCCATTTTGTAATCAACAGTGCCACCATACCGGCACACAATCCCTGAAACGAGCAAAGTAAACTCAACAGCGCATTCAGTTCCAATAAAAATGAAAATAATAATTGAGGTAGAGAGGAAAACCAAGAGGAGGGAGGCGATGGCCTCGTTGGCCCAGTGCCATCCCTCAAGGAGGTGGCCGATAAGGATGCAAGCGCAGAGGAGAGCAACAAAAAGGGTGACGCATACGACGGAGGAGGCGTCCATGGCGGTGGATTTTTGGGTGGTGTGGGCGATGTGTTTTCCATAGTAATTTGGGGTTTGGGGAGGAAGGCTAGGGATTCGCGAATGGTGGGTGGATGGCGACACATTCTTGCCCTTCCCTTCGCCTTTGAATGGCCGTTGGCGCCGATAATCGTATACGCCACCTTGTTTGGAATAGGGTAATTATAAAAAATTACAAATAGCGTGGCGAGGCATCTAATGGAGCATTTCGTATCCATGAAAATTGATTTTGGACTTACACTCTTATCGTATGTTTGGATAGGGTGAAGGTAGATTTGTCAATGGAAGAGGAAAGGAGGAAAAAGGAAGAAAAGAAAGGAGATGTAAAATATTTATTTGTTTTATTTTGGAGGGAGGAAAAGTTAATTGGAGAGGAAAAGAAGGAGAATAAAAATTAAAAATATAAAATTATCCTCTTTTACAAAATAAACTTATATATGAAAAAAAAAAATAAGGATAAAATTTAAATGAATCTATTTTCCCGTCCATACATCCCAATTTGGAGTGTCATTGGAGTGTAAGGAATTTCACTAATTTTCAATCATGCAACAGTAAAGTTTTACTCTTTTCTTCCCTTCCCTTCCCTTCCATAGCTCACTCTTTCCCAAACAAGAGTAATAATTTTCCTTCCCCTTGCTTGCTCTTCCATCCCTTTTCCTCACCTCCTCCCAAACAAAGGTTCATATGAATTATTTGGGTCAGCATGTGGAAATGATTATATATATTAAAAATGATATCCTACCCGATGGCTTTTGCACAACCATGTACGACGGTCACTGTAGCAATTCTACTTCACCTTTTTTTAATATTTCTTCAATAGTAGTCGGTGTCAGCTCGAAATGAATATTGTTTATATCTCTCTCCTTCCGCCTATATTCAAAAAGTCGACTTTCATAGAAATGGCTTTCCCTTCCTACCACTCTCCCTCCTTCCACCACCGCTGTCTTTTGCTAGTGTCTCTGTTTATGTCGCCGTTGTCTTCCGTCCGCACTTTTCCTTCCTTCTTGGTCCTCTTCCGCGTTCAGTCGGTCTCGCACCTTCCGTCGCTATCGTCTTCCAGAGCGCTCGACCTCCATCCATCCTTCGGCGTTGTCTTATGGCGCTCTCTCTCCCGCTTCGTCCTTCGTCGGTGTCTTCTTGGAATTAATAAGGTCACATTGGGTGCTACAGGAAAATGCTACAACTTTCATCTATCTCGCTCCTTCCACCACTACATCTTTCATTCCTTCTCTCTGCACAATAGTTTTCGTCGTTCTCGCTCCTTCCTCTTCCGGCGCTTGACGCTCCTGCCATCTAGTGTGAGCAAAGCAAAGGCAATATAAGTTAAGCATATCTTTGCTTTATAGGATCATGTAGAGCGAGAGGAGTTAATCTCGAAGTTTTGAAAACTTTTACTTTTCTTTTAAGAATAATGGCGTTTGTAGTGAAATAAAGTAAAATAAAGATAAGGGGCAATTGTTTTTTTACTTGGTTCAGAGTCTATATCGACTTCTGCTCTAAGGCTCATGATCGTCGATCGCACTTATTGGGAAATCTACTAAATGATGGAAGTTATTGCAAGTATGAGTACAATAAAATAAATTTACCCACAACAATAGGTGTAAGAAGTAGACCAGGTTGTCGGAAGCTTCTTAGCATCGTAGTAAATGTAGCTTGCACGAACAGTGAGTGAGCGTCGTAGGAAGGTAGAAGAAAAGTTCATCTGGCTTATAGCTCGAGGGCTTCTTTTGTAGTCTTCATTTAGTCGATGGATAAAGTATTTCATCAACTGATCCTTTCCGTCGACTAATCAACCTATCAATCGACGGATAGAATATCTTCCTTGTTTGCGTGATTCAGTAGACCAGATTCCAACAATTCTAGGTGTTTTATTGATTGATCAAAACATTCCGTTGACTAACCATATCTTTCCTTATACTTTGATCTGATCATTGGATTCGGTTGATCCGTCGACTAAACCAACCGTTCTGTCGATGGAACAAATGATTGATCCGTTGACTAAACAAGTCTCTCCGTTGACAAAAAACATATAAAAAATATGTTAGAGCATTTTATGTGCAAAACAATGTTAGATCAAAAAAATATATAGATGTCATACAAAACAAAGTTATAATAGAGATATATGTGCATAATAGAAATAGTTAGTCCTATCTTGATCTCAATAAAGAAATCTCCTGATTTTCTTAGTTGAATCACCATCTTGGGTTTATCCCTACTGGGATACAATCTCAATAGACTCACTCCAGGAACTTACCTTACTTACCATATCTCAGACTCTTGGAATTGATGTTCGATCTCTAATCACCAGGTCTTTCCTTGCCTCAATGTCTAGTTTACACTAACCCACCGATTCCTCTTGCTAGATATCCGGTCCTCCGGACATATTTAGACTTTCTGCCAGTCCGGTCCTCTCAACCAATCTAGGCTTTCACCCGGTGTCCGGTCCTCTAGATCCATCAGGTCGTATAAGTCTACAAATCTTAGAGACAAATCAAATGCATGTGTTTTGACTTTAAACGCATTGTCATATATTAAAATACAAGTTTGAATATCAGTGCATTCTACACTAACAATCTCATCCTTTTTGATATATGACAAAACTTGTTTAAATTTAGAAAAAAAATATACCCTTCATAAATGCAAGGTAATATGAATACAATGAAAGCACGTAGAATGAATATGATTACTCTCCCCTTTTATGACTTTAATATTAATACTTCCCCTTTTGCATATATTAAAAGCAACTAATAAATAATGTAGAAAAGCAACACAGTGATGCATAAATCCAAACATAGTTGAGTTCAAGGTAACAATACATAGCAAAGTTCAAACTAAACAAACATAGGTCAAAACATCACAACATATCAAAATATAGTTATCTGTTGGGGGATAGAGGGTGATTGTGAGGCATACATAGAGTGAATGTACTCTGATAACACCTACTGCTCCATGTGAAGTGTCTCATAATGCTCGGCGAGCCTATCATGCTGTCCTTGAAGGCCGTTAAAGTGAATGTTAACATTCTATTAGAGTGACTAGACACGATCATCCACATGTTGCTGGAGTAAGTCAAATCGCCCAAAAATGTCATCATGAAATCGAGTGTATGTGTCACTAAGCTCGGATGATGTAGAATGAGCAGAAGGACCAGCCAGGAATGGAGACTGAGCTACAAAATCTCCCTGTAACATGACATCATCAGGCAACATTTCCTGTGTAAGAGACTACTAAGCTCATGGATGTTGGGCTTTGAAGGCCAAGCCCTGTGGAGTCACTTTAATGTCAGCTAAAGATAATTGATGAAGTTTTACCTTATCAAAGTCTCTCTAGACAATGATATCTCCTACTGTAGAGTTAAGGCAAAAAACTCCAAGATACGCAATAAGAATGTGACTGTATACCATGTGAACAATTCCAGACGAGTTGTATCTGGAATAGTAAATAATGTCTCTAAAGACTCACCACGCTATGTCCAAATCTAAGTGATGTCTAAGAGCATACATCAAAAATAGGTGGATTGGACGGATGACAGACTAGTCTTTAGATTCCAATGGCAAGATGCAAGAAACTACTGCTTTATAAA
Organism: Kaempferia rotunda; assembly: GCA_037177415.1. Taxonomy (NCBI): domain Eukaryota; kingdom Viridiplantae; phylum Streptophyta; class Magnoliopsida; order Zingiberales; family Zingiberaceae; genus Kaempferia; species Kaempferia rotunda. Next base: position 118 of record JBAMIB010340179.1, on the reverse strand, counting down.
AAACAATATCTTGAGGACTTAGGTTGATAGATTCTATTGTTAGAAAAACTGAGCCGCAAAAATCGCGTTTTTGCGTTGCGAAAACCCCGGAAATTCCTAGCCAAAGGATCCGTGCGAG
>JBAMIB010340070.1:0-11113 GCA_037177415.1 Kaempferia rotunda | reverse complement strand
TACTTATAATGTAAAGGATTCATTAACCTTCTCCCAATGTTAGACAACCAACACAAGTTGCATAAGTTCACTATAGAATATAGAAAGAAGACAAACTTAATTCAATTTTAGGATTCCTATCAGTGCAAGAATAACAATATACATAACAAGTTAAAATCCTTTTTACAAAACCTAAAAGGATTTTAAAAAAATGTGTCAAAATAATTTAGTGGGCTGATTCAACCAAAATAATTCCAACAAAAAAAACCTTGGAAAATAACCATTTCAATGATCTTAAAACTTTTATTGTGAAAGTTGATCACTAGCAACAATATATCATACGCAATAATTAAGTACCAATGGTTTGATGCAATATGACTATGCAACTAAATCAAATACCTGGTCAGTGTTCAATCTAATGTTGTGTTCAATCAAATCCCTCTCCCCTAAGAGGGTCATTGGCTGGGTTATTGCCATTTGCTGATGCAAATGCAGTTGTTCTTGACATGGCCAATGAAGTGCTGCCAGTGAGTTCCTTGTACTTTAAGAAGTTTGAGAAAACAATTCACTATTTGAACTGTTTTGAGCATTAGATTCTATGCTGTCACTAACAATTATATATCAAACAAAATAAGAAGAAAACAGGCTACCATTTCCAAATGATGAAAACGGCTATTTATTTTACAGTAATCCAATCGTTATGCAACGTAGGTGGTGAAAGGAGTACCAGTTCTTGCTGGAGTTTGTGCCACTGATCCATTCCGCATAATGGACTATTTTCTAAAACTGGTGGAAGCAACAGGATTTTTTGGTGTTCAGAACTTTCCAACAGTCGGCCTCTTTGATGGTAATTTCCGCCAAAACTTGGAAGAGACAGGAATGGTCTAACAACATCAGGATCTATTGGTGCCAAGACAGCGCGCAATATCTCTTGATGATAGTGTTGGATGTGTTCAAGCAATTGCAGATGCTGCAATAGGAATTAATTCGGAAATCATTGTTCTTTGCCATGGAGGTACTTCTTTACTCATATTAAAAGAAGAAATAAATGCCATGCTGCCAACATATATTTCAGTATTTGCAAATGGTAGTTTTTTTCCTAGACAAAGCAAAAGACTAATAGCTAATGAACCTTGTTAACTATCTTCACTGAACTCTCCCTATAAGGAACAAAGCCCTAGTACGTAGTTGGTTGACACCCATTGCTAATTTATATACATATCCATGTTGTCATATCACAATGATTAATTGTTTAGTGAGTAGACTAATACTAACTTATAATAATAGCTCACTATTTGTGAGCTAATGCTGATAACAAAAATCAGTAAGCGAGTGAAAAAGGTGAGAATTCTCTTTTCAAGTCTGATTCTCCCACTCTAGTTGCTTGTCTTTCGTCTGAACAACTAATAAATCCTTTCTAGAATATAGGGACCAGTTGAAGGGCTGATACATTTCATTTTCCATTCACCAAAAACATAAAATCACTTTATTTTGATATGCCAACTTCAAAGTACAAGTGATAGTTTTCCTAGTTCTTTAAACTTCAAGATAAAAAGTTCATTTTCTTGTCTATTGGATAATCTCCCACTAAATCTAATTCAAGTGAGTTCCAGTTGAATTTTAGCCTAAAGAGATATTTGTCCTCCTGATGAATGGGCATCTTTTTGTATAGGAGTCTTATTAGGTTTCATTTCTTTTCTAGGTAAGTTCTGACACACATGAAAAGGACAACTAGAATGATTAAAATAAATAAAATTATCAAACTCTGCCAGTAAAAAGGATTTAAGGTTTTGAGACATTCACGAGTGAATAGAAAAGGTCCATATTGCATCTTATGAATAGCCCTACCAAGTCCCTTAAGAAATAACTTAAAAGGAAAAAAGGTTTTAATTGGTTGAATATATTATAATAAGGTAGCATATCCATGCACATCAAAGGAGAAGCTCAATCAAGGTTCTTTTTCAATTAATCAGTGTTCTAAATGGCGGTCGAGGAGGTTGCCTAGGCGGGAGGCGGACATCAATCGCACTACCTTTGCCGGGGCAGTGCTTTAGGAGGTAACTCACCTCCGCCGCCGCCATCGTTGTTGCCGTTTTACCACCGCGACACGTCCGGACACGTCGCCTGGCCTAACGACGAGTCCAGATGGGCGGCATAAGTTCAGAAGTGTCACTCGAGCCCAACGACGGGCAGACGGGTCGCTCGAGCACTACGACTAATCTGGACGTGTCACTCGAGCCCAGTGACGGGCTCGGAGGCGTCACTCGGGCTTGGCGATGAGCCCAGAGGCATCGCCCTAGCCCGGTGACGCATCCATACGTGTTGCGCGGTATCGGCGACTTGTCTGAACTAGTCGCGTGATCCCGGCGATGTGTCAGACTCGCCACCCGATCGAAACTAGTTATGTGACTAAGTTGTAAGTTAGAGTTTAATTAAATAACTCTTTAAATTAATAATTTCAATCAACTCCTAGCTATGATTGAGATAATTTAAATATACTTAATTAAAACCTAATAAAATTATCATATATATATATATATATATAATATTTTTATTTTTAAATATTTAGATTAAAATTTTAATTTTTAATTAATATATTTGATTAAAAGTAAATATTATAAAGAATAATGATTACTTATAATATTATGTATATAAAATAGTAAAAAAAATTCAACCGCCTAGGTAGTCGAGGCTGTAGGCGGTCACCGCCCCATCATCGCCTACCGCTATTTATAACACTGCAATTTATTTGTTAGCAACCCACTTGCCTAATGATCCTTAATATTGTTAACTCCTGGTTGTTATCCATTGAATAGCTTTTAGCAACCGAGCGACACCTTTCCATTCTGCACCATCAGATCTCGAAGGTCAACTTTCATCCTGCTTAACTAGTGGATCCCACAGTCAAACCTTATGCCTTTCCACTCAAGCGCTACTCTACATCCTATCCAATCTATTAAGGATAACTAGTTGGGACATTAATAAGCACTCAGATGGTAGCTTGATTCTTTCTTTTGATAAGACTTGAGAGATCTATTTCATGGTGCATATGCAACAATATGTGCCACTCATTTCTAAACAAATGGATCCCAAGCACCATGTGTAACTCATGCAATACATGTTGCTTTCTTTTTTTTTTTTTTTTAAGGAAGGCAAATAGTTTTATATATCACATAAGAAGGTACATATTAGACACACATAGTGAAAGTCGTGCGTCTGGATCTTGCGCAACATCAGGGACATCTCCTTCAAATTGGCAGCGATTATGCACTTGCCATAACAAAAAGACCATACAAGACGTGCCCAAATATCTAGCTCTAGTCAAGCGGTCAGTACTGATGTATCTCCGGAGGAAAACCTCTAGCATTCGTGCGGAGGTGGTCATCTCGTGTCGTAGTTGAAGCCAAGTCTTCACCTTGTCCCAAAGAGCAGTGCCAATAGAGCATCGAAAGAAAATATGGCCCAAAGATTCATCAGCCTGCTTGCACAATGGACAGGTTTTGCGCTCCACGAATTCCAGCTTGTCCTTGGTATGTAGGCGACCCTGTGCAAGGAGCCATAATGTAAATTGATGCTTTGGCATGAGGTAGGGCTTCCATATAGCCTTCATCCATGTCTTGGGCTCGCTTCGAGGACTGAAGAAATCATATGGAGCTGATTTTGCTGCCTTGACAGAACCGAACCAAGTGGACAGCAGGTTTTGCGCCTTCTGTTTGGAGCTGATTTTGCTGCACAGTGTGTTCCGAAGTTGTTGTATTTTCTTGATCAAAGGCGAGTCAGAGGCCTTGGCATTCCAGCCCCATAAGTCAACATGCTGGAGGTACTGATGATGGATCCATTTCACCCAAAGCGAATCCTTTTTGTGTTGTAGATTTCATAGGGACTTGTAGAGCAAAGCGGAATTCCAAGCCTGTAAGTCCGGCACTCCATACCCTCCTTGGCGCACATTGTGGCCCAAGAGATAGGCGGGTGTTTGGATGTCCAAACAAAGGAACGACAAATGGCATATAACTTGTCAATGACTGCACTTGGTATTGGCAAGATAGAGAGCCAAAACCACTCGACGCCCTGCAAAACGGTTTTGACCAGCTCAAGTTTACCTGCGTAGGACAGCGTGTGCTTGGGCCATGTCGCGAGTTTACGTAGTATGGCATCCTTCAAGGCCCCATAGTTGCTGGTCCTCAGTTTTGCCACAGCCAAGGGTATACCGAGGTATCGGAATGGGAAGGTACCTTGCTGGAACCCGATGAGCTGTAGTAATCTGTTTTTTGGTTCATTCATTGACATTGCCAAGGTAAATGTTGGACCTTTTGAGGTTGGGATGCAACTCCATAGTGGTTCCAAACTCCGCTATGCAGTCCGCAAGCAATACAATAGTAGATTCGTCAACCCGAGTAAAAAGAAGTAAGTCGCCTGCATGTGCTAGGCGAGTGATGTCGGTGCCCACACACATAGGATGATAGTGGAAGCTGGGCTGCCTTGCTATGACTTGGTGAGAACTAGAGAGAACTTCTAGACATAAACCAAAAAGGAATGGTGATAGTGGATCACCTTGACAGAGGCCACACCGCCCTTTGAAGTATCCATGCATTGCCCCGTTGATTCCCACTGAATAAGATGCCATTGTGACGCATTTGGAGATCCAATTGACATACTGCCGTGGGAAACCAAAGCCATGTAGGGCAAACAATAAAAAGTCTCAATCCACCATGTCGAAGGCCTTTTGAAGGTCGACTTTGAGGACACTCTTCCTTAGTAATTCTTGAGGGAGGTGGATGTTCTCCACTAAGGATCGGTCTTCAACGTAGGCCACTTGTGCCAAATCCAAGAGACTTCCGATGACTTCTTGCATTCTTGTGGCTAAGATCTTGGAGATGAGCTGGTATACGACTGTTCGACACGAGATTGGCCGATAATTCGCGACATTTGGGGCGTGGTCCGACTTGGGGATGAGCACCAATAGGGTTTGATTCCATTGCTAGAGAAGATGTGAAAAATTCCTGCACGGCCAGATCAGACTTCACTATATCACAAGCAGATTTGAAGAACTTGGCTCCATAACCATCCGGCCCTGGCACCCGATCGTTGCCAATGCCCATCAGCGCCTTTCGGATGCCTTCTAGGGTAACGGGGCTGATCAAATGTTGTTGATGAGTAGGTGAAAGAACCGGTCCAGAATTCAGGGTGCTGTTGTCCAGTGTCGAACAATTTGCTTGCGCACCGAGGAGGTTCTCATAGTAAGCCACGAATACCTCCACAACTTCCTGGGTGCTGGTCATTTGTTCGCCCAATGCATTTTTGATAGCCATGATGGTGTTGCACTTGTTATTCCGTTTGACAAAGGAATGGAAAAACTTGGTGCATCGGTCGCTTTGCTTGAGGTACATGCACTTGGCTTGTTGTTGATAGAATGACCGTTCCACTTCTCCAAATCTTGTGGCTTTGACTTGTTGTTGGTGATAGTTGTCCAGAGGGGCCTGACCGTTCAAGATATTGTGTTGTACCTTCTTGAACTCCTCATTTGCCCACAAAGCTTGCTAAGTAACATGTTGGAAATGCTCCTTGTTGAGGTCTCGCAACTGGGGCTTTAGATATGCCAGTTTCTTCTTAAGAATGAACTGTGCAGTCCCAGAAATATGCTTAGCCCATGTCTCTGTAACTAGTTCCGAGAAACTGTCATGAATCACCCACATATTGTAGAATTTAAAGGGGCAATGCTCTTGTTGCTAGCTACTCAACAATGACACAATGCAGGAGTTATCGGATAGGCAGCCCGGTGGGATGAATTCCGCAAAGCAGTGGAAGTCCTCCATCAACCAATAATGATTGATCAAAGCTCGATCCAATTTGCATGAGGTCGTGTCATTCGTCCATGTGAATTGAAAGCCCACAGATTGTAAATCCACCCAGTGACATAGCTGAACAGTCCACTCGAAATCCTGCAATTCATAGTGAATAGCCACCATGCCTCCAATCTTGTCTCCGGCTGACAAGGAGTTGAAATCCCCAATAACCATCCACGGATTGTTGATTTACTCCCCTAGTTCGAGGAGGGAAGCCCATAGGGGTCACCGCCGCACCATGCTGCGAAGACCGTAGATGTAGGTGACAAGGAGGTTCTGTCTGGAAACTTTGCAGCGTTTTGAGCAGTGTACGAACTGCTTGTCGGCTTTGAGAACATCAATTCCCCTAGCTGAGTGTCCCAAAGAACCAAGATACGTCCATGGTTAGAATAGCTAAAATTATGGACAATCCCCGTACTTGGAAACCGCCTTTGAAGGGTTTCAAGATCCCCTTCCGATAGTTTCGTCTCCAATAGTCCAAGTACTGATTCCCCCTTCTGTTTAAGGGGCATGTGGAAGCCCCCTATGCCCCATGACGCGATCTTCTTTTTTTTATTATAGGTACCACGTGCCCGTCCTCCCTGTCTGAAAGTGACAATGAGAGACTGCTCATGCTCGCTGCTTGCCGATGAGGATGTTGCTGCATGTGAGATGTCCTCGTCGTTGCTTGCTGATTTGGTTCTTGAGGTCGATGTGGCTGAAATGGTCGATGCTCAACCGCCTTCTATGTCCTGTGGTGCACCTTGCGCACCTTCTGCAGATGCACGTTGCTTTCTGGAACTGAACACGTTGTTTGCCCAAATCTGTAAACTAAATTAGACGCTAAGTTAATCATATTACATATAGAATTGAGAAATCACCCACATTTTTGCATAAAAGATAACTAAAAGTAACACACGACTTGTAACCTAACCATCTAACATTATTAGATAATAGATATAAAAGACAAAAGGCAGTTTTAGATATAAAACTTGTTGATTTCTTGTTTACCACATCAAATATGAATTAGCATATGAATGCCTACCAAAAAGTAATTGTATGTGATTATCGTAAGCATTGATAAGTTATCGATTAGTATTATTTTCAATTAAGATTAGTATATATGCAAATGAGTATAGGATTACCCTTGTATTTTGAGCAAATAAATTTTATCTATTCTAGTTACTAGATAAGATGTGTAAAAGATTTATTTCTTTCAACTTAGCATTTACTTATCAATTGTCAGTAAAAATGACTATTGGCATTACGATACATGCAAATAATGCACATCATTGAAACAGAGTTAATTGTTTTAGGGCAAATGTATAATTAATGGCATGTGTGAAAGAAAAAAGTTTTAAGAATATACCTAAAAATTAAACTATTATAATCCAAAATGGACAACAGAGGAAACAAGTGTCCCTCGCTGCTTTGTGTCTGAGAAGAAGAAGATACACTATGTATTTAATCACATAGAGCATATTTTGTGGTTCAACAGAAACTGATAGTCATTGAAGATGGGTAATGGATAATGAAAGTGAAAGGTTTAGGACTTAAAGATTGCACACAACAATATGAACCCTAAAGCTTTTATTGATTGATAGTAGCATCTTTTTAAATCCAGAGATATTATTTGTATATTACCTGGAAGAAGAAAGAATAAAAGACAAATGGAATTTCATTCAATATATCATGTTTGGTGTCATTTATATCTTGATCAGATAATGGCAACATCAATAATTATTTTTTTAATCTGTTGAATATCTAACATTTACAATAGGCAGAATGATGGAATCCTAGATACCGATATATATTAAGCATTTCTTTTGCAATGAAATCTCACCAATAAGAGCCATGCCAAATTAAATTTCGGTTAAAAATTCTACACAGGTCCTATTTCGGGTCCAAAAGAAGCTGAGTTCATACTCAAAAATACAAAGGGTGTTCATGGGTTTTATGGTGCTTCAAGCATGGAGAGGCTTCCAGTTGAACAAGCTATTACAAATACTGTAAAGGAGTACAAAAGCATCTGCATCAAGAGAGACTAAAAGCTCTCAATATATTATCCTACGTGTTAATTTCTTATACTATGGCCGATTACACTTCTTTGTAGTTGGGATTTTGTCTTAAATTCTGCAATAGGAGCTCTTTGTTTGAGCACATTGTAATGTCTTCCGTCTTTTTATTTATTTATTTATTTATTTATTTATTTATATTTCCTCACATTAATTTCGGAAGAGGGTAGAATTAATTATTGTTGTAACCGGCAAGAATAGTTTTTACCATGAAGAGATTTGCGTTTAGCGACATGTACGTAGGATATTTTATTGGTTCGTGGTGCATGAGATAGATTAGGGATTAAGTTGGCTAGTGCGAGATAGAGTTGTTATCATAAGGCAAGAGTTTAAATTTCAACAAAGTTGAAAAAAAAAACTCTCCTTACATATTCTCAATCGATTTACCTTTTTACAGATAGTTGTGGGACTGATTGTGTAAGGCCGCTGGATAGTGAATTTTATTTTTTACTATCATGGATGAGGTAGATCATCATAGATGAAAGATCCAGTCATTTATAATCGTATACCCTTAAAATTCGTACTTCTCCAACAAGGTATCGAATAGCTTAAGTAAGGTTAAAAAGCATTATTAGTGAGATTGGAATTCTCAAGTGCAAAGGTCCTATACAGGTTGGATTTTATATTTTAAAAAAAATATAAGTTTATTAAATTTTACTGGTTGACATATCAAATCAATTAGGATTTCATGGTTGACTTGAATATGTTGTAAGTGTTTTCCAATTTATCTGGTTAATCGATGAGAGATTTTTGTAGGGTTGGCTGATCATCCTAGGATTAGTAAGTGTAAGCTGGATAATTTGTGTTAATTAAAAAAAAACATAGAATTTTAGTAGACTTTATTGTTAGATTGTTGGTGTGGATGGGGGAGAAGGTGAATAGTTGATCACTCAATCGCTTTCTCGCTCATCTACAATATGATTAATAAACTGAAAAATTAATACAAACATAATTAGATATAAATGATAAGAAAAAGTTTTATTTGGTTAAAAAATTTTAATTTCTGTTTCATGACCTATGATTTCTCAATCGTTTTCTTGCTCATCTACAATATGATTAATACACTGAAAAATTAATACAAACATGATTAGGCAGCAATGATAAGAAAAAGTTTTATTTGGTTAAAAAAAAGTATTTCTATTTCATGACCTATGATTTCATTTGTGAGTCACTTCAGAAATTCTTCTCTGATTTTTGAAGGTGGAAAAACCTTTAAGCTTACAAAGATGAATAAGAAGAAACAAATTAGTAATATAATAAATCACAATAAAGACAATTACAAGATTAGAGCTCTTCTTAGGATTGTTTTCCCTTGTTTCTTGCTTTCATTCACATATGATTGCGCTTAAAATGTGCTAAAATTTCCTCTTATTTGCCTTCTTATCTATAGCATTTGAGTCATCTAACAATTGTAGATAATCATCTAACAATTATCTTGCTTTCATCTAACAATTATCTATGCTAGTCATCTAACAATTTCTTGCTTTCATTCAACGACTCTCTTCTTTGATTCTTGTTGTTCCATCAATTGACTAATCTTAGTAGAATGGTCAATTGATTGACACACTAACACAATTATTTTGTTAACAAGCAATCCCGCTTGCATTGATTGCTAGTTGACTTCATCATTAGTTGATTGAATATAAACTTTATTTGATTGGAGCGTCGACTTTGAGTCTTCACCTATGTCAAGTCTATCTAAAATCCAAAGCCGATGTAATTCATAGACTTTTGTCTCACTTAGACTTTCTTGCCAAGAGGCCATGGCTTCTTTATCTTGCTAAGCAACCTTGCCTTCAAAATTGTTCAAGCCAAAAGACTGTCTTTGAGACTTCCTGATCTTCCTAGTATTAGTTAACTTTAACCCATCAAGATTTTCATTTGCTCAACCTTAGGTCTATCTTGACCTGCCATTAAAAATACTTTTACTTCCTAGACTTACTTCAACTTTGATCTATCAAGATTTTCACTTATCTAATCTTAGATCAATCATGACCCGCTAAGACTTCTACATCTGGCAACACTTGTTAAACTTCTTTGCCAATACTTGTTGAAATTTTCCATTACTAACATTTGTTAGACTTCATCTATTATCGACACCTATTTGACTTTCTCTTCTCAATTACTAAGTGTCCATTTGGTAAACTTGACACACTATATAGATTTAACACATTGTCTTAACTTAACCACTTGAGTTAAACATACTTTTACCCAATCATATTGCTAAACATCAAAACACCTTTGCTTGACATGACCGAACTAGAGAAGGATTCAATCCATGGCTAGAGTAGGGGATGAGATTCTTGGTACAATCAACACATATTTAGATTGACCAAGAGTTATGGTTTTATATTTGCGCAATATGTTTATTGATTATATCAAGTAGGTCATGGTTAACTGATACTTAACTATGAGAATTCCAAATGGGTCAAGTTTGATCGAATATTAGGTTTATGGAAAGTTAAAATAGGTTAAATAAATTGAACACTTAATATTGTAGAAGTCCAACAGATATTGGTAGAGGAAGTTCAAAAGGTTAAAGAAGACAGAATGTTTGGCAAGGAATAGAAAATCCTAGTAGGTCAATAATAGTCGGATGTTAGATAGCGTAAGTTCAGGTACGTTGATGAGGATTGGATATTTGATAGAGAAAAGTCTAATGGGCCGACAGGATCAAACACTAGGTAGACAATGAAAGTCTACACATGTCAAAATGTACTGAATATTTAGCAATAGTGAATTTTTGGTAGGTCAAGGTTAGACTAAGGGAGGTTGGATATTGTTGATGTTGGAATCATGATGTGCAAAAATTCACAAGTGCACGACTATCGTCAAGTAATAAAATATTATCCATTGGGACTGTAAATCAAGTACTAATCTAAATTGCAAAGTAAGTTATCTAAATCAATTGAAATCGGGAAAATCAAGAGAATGAAATCAAACTACGAGAGCAAGAAGAATTAATGGGAAAAATTGATTTGAGGAAGCAATTGTAAGACTTCGATTTCGCCATGATGATCATTGACACCCTAATTGTTATTCACTCTTTTACCTATGTTTACGATAATTATAAAGGTAGTCTACTAGTATATTCTTTTGAATAATATTGGTATTTCTGCTCAAACGTGATGCCTACTTTCAAGGTAACCTTATTAAAGTGATGATTTCTCAGGGAACCTTTTGTCATGATGCCCCGTGGGCCTCTAGTTGTTATTCCCTATTTTTTTATATCAAATC
>JBAMIB010339647.1:0-21198 GCA_037177415.1 Kaempferia rotunda | reverse complement strand
CAAACATCAAAACCTAGTGCATCAAAATTGCTCCAACACTTTCCAAGTAATGGATCTGTCTCTTGGGGACCCAATAGTTGTTAGGTTCAGTTAGTTTTGTCAAATATGATTTTGCGTCCCATTCTTGAACTCGAATTCTAGTGTTTTTAACTTATTAGTTACAAGTGCGATTTGTTTATTATAATTGGTTTGTATCCAAGTCCCAATTTGGTACATGACTCAATATCCAAGTACTATATTTAGACACTTGGATCTCAAGTCAAACTTTTCCAATGTTTTCTTAAGTTGGTCGACTTGGCACTTAAAGTTGAAGCTCTATTCTTCATGTTTTTCAACTTTAGTTCTATTAGTCAACTGGCTCAAGTTGACTTGCTCCTTAAGGTGGTCAATTTCCTTAAGGAGTAAATCATTTTATTCCTTGGATTTGGTCAATTTCTATAACAAGCATTTAATAATCTGAAATAATTTATACTTGGAAGAAATTCTTACCAAATTTAGACCTTCAGATCTGTGGCTTTGTTCAGATTCAACATTGTACTCATCGTCGGACATGGATCTGAATTCGTCGTTCCGTGCCATTAGCACCTGATGACTAGAGTGCGTCAATTCTTTCGTGTTAGACTCAGAAGATGACTCATCCTAAGTCACCTAGAGTACCATCTTTCTCTGGTTTGATTTGGGCTTCTCCACGGTTAATCTCGGCCACTCATGTCGGAAATGGTCCTTTTTGTTGCACCTATAGTAGATCAGCTTTGACTTGTTCAAGTTTGAGTTGGTTGACACCTTCCTTGTGTTTCTTTTGATTTTCCTCTTGAACATCCTTTGGATAATGTTTTCCAACTTTTATTCATTTGTTGAATCGAGATATGACTCACTCTTGGGTCTGTGCTTAGTTCAAGACTTTGGCTCCTTGCTTGGTTCTGCAAACAAAGCAATTCTTTTCTCGACATGGCTCTTGTTAGATTGCTCATGTAGTTCTAATTCACAAAATAATTCATCTAATTTAATGATTGAATAGTCCTAGAAAATTTGTAGGAATCTACCATTGATGCCCACAAGGAGTTTCTCGGGAAGGCATTTAGGGTGTACCTTATTATGTCACAGTTGTCCAAGTGATGCCCGATAAGGTGTAGCCATTGAGTATGTCTTTGAGTCGAGCGTATAGTTGGGCCATTGTTTCTCTTGACAACATTTTAACATTAAATAAATTATTCAATAAAAAATCTCTCTTCATTACCATAGAGTCGTTGGTTCCTTCGTGTAACTTTACCAGAAGCTCCCACAATTCTTTCACATTTTCGTAAGAGTCAACTCAGTTGAGCTCTTTTATGGTGAGCCCGCATTGAATGGTGTTCACAGCCTTGTAATTGACTTGGGCCTTCTTCACCATTTAAGGAGTCCACTTCTCCGGATACAGGTGTATTCTATCTTCCATCGATGGTGTGTAGCCCTTTAGTATGGTGAAGCACAATTCGATGTTGGATTTTAAATAGCACTCCATCCTCATGAACAACAAAGGTCAGACGGTGTTGTACCCTTTTTGGTATGAATTTGACATCCTTGCAAAATAGACAAAAAGAATTTTCAAGACTCTTGTCTTGGGATTAATAGTGTGGGAAGAGAAGAATTATAAAAAGAATGTAACTAAGATTAAGAGAAAAATTTTAAAAGAAAAAGAAAAGATTTTTAAAAAGCAATAGTTAAGTTACTTGAGAGCAACCATGCTCTAATACAAATTGATGTATCGGTATAGCGATAGAGGGGGTGATTATGCAACGATCCTACACCCCGGACGCCGCCTGTTGCTCCCGAGCAATCAAAGCTAGCTAGCAAGCCAATGTCGCGATCTCACTTCAATGCAACCCCATGACCTATCATCAATCTATCGTCCTTAACACCAGTTACACCCTTTTCCTCTTCCCTTTATAATCAATTCATCAACATCAGCTCTAAGGAATTATTAGCATGGCATGGTAGGTATTTGACAAAATGACCACAACAATGTCGTGTCCTGGAATGCCATCCTCTTAGGCTACATGTCTAATGGTTGCAACCTCGATGCACTTCCCCTCTTCTCGAACATTGTTGACGCTGGACCGAGCCCCAACTACACTAACTCTTGGATTCTCTCATTACCTTGAAGACAAGAAGAGGGCACACGGATGATGTTTTGATTCTCTTCATAGGCATACTATATGAAGGCTTTGAACCTAATATGGAGGATAGGAAAGTCAAGTAAAGTCAAGTCAAACCTCCCGGTCAAACAGTCCACATGGCATCTGCATAGACTGTCTTATGGCAAGCGACAACTGAACGGCAGACCGAGCAGCTAACTCACCAATCGAACAAACCACTCAGTCAGTCGGCCTCATCGAACGGACCGACGAAGTAAAGGGGGCACATCATCATGAGGAAAAGCTCCAATGTCTAATCAAGTGGATGATTCATTCTGTTAGCTCTCTCTTTAGAAGATAAGCCCAGGAATGAAGAGTCGAACAGACCAAACAGATAGGCTGGCCGAACGGTGTATCTAACAGACCAAACAAGGTGGTTGTTTAGCTCTAAGCTCACCTATCCTCCTTGTTGCTTAGTGCAACGATCAAGTCAAAATATCAGCTGTCAGAAGATATGCACTGCAATTCCTTGTATGGAGTAAACTCCAATTCTGACACGTACGGATTGTGCGCCTAATTAAGGAAAGGCAACTAAAGATAGCCATTAATATGTCATAAATGTTTATTCTATTTATAGAAGCTCCTTGATCTCCACGCCAGGTGACGCCCAAGTATAAATAGGATCTCTCACAGCCCGCGGAGGTATGTGAATATAATTCTACTCTTCATCAATTCTCCACCAACATTATTCGACATCGTTGTACTAACTTGAGTGTCGGAGGACCAAAGACCGGGACGCTCTCCCTGTTCCCCGGCTTGATCGCTAACATTTTTTCAGCTTAATGTTGGTGAGCAGGACTCAAAAGTTATTCGAGAAGTGTCACATCAACTTTCTCAGAGTTCTCTTCAACAACACGTAGACTACTAACTACCTGGAGTCCGTCTCCGCATTTGTAGACATGATAAATATTAACGAGCTAAATACATGTATATATATTCAAACTTATTCATATAGTTTAACAACTTATTTAAATTCGTCCATTTAATTAATTTTATGTGTATGTGTTTAAACTTATTCAAATGACTGATAGAAAAGGGAGGAAAAAAAAACACTGTTCTATTTGATCAGATAGCCGAAATAGGCAATTTGAATCACCATTCTCCTTCTCCTTCTTCTCATCTCACTCTTTCTTCACGGGCGATTAAAGCTGCAGGCAGGCAGTGAGCAGGGAGCAGTGAGCAGTCCTCGTACCCACTTGCTCTGCACCCATTGCTGGACTCCTCCAGCATGCACTGCCCTCAGCTCAGCTAATTAATTACGAGCCTGTGGTTTGGCCATCGACTGCAAGTTCATCTCCAGCTGTGTCACTGGCGCATGCAGCTCAACAGGCCAGCGTTCTTCATCATCTGTCGAGCTAGCGAGACACCAAAAGAAAAACACAAACCAAAAAAGAAAGATCGATCGATATATGGTAGACAGCTTGATTGATCATATATCCTCGCTCTTAATTAATGATGATCAGTAGTACTGTAGGTGAGCCTGCGGAGTGGGCGTGCTGGGGAGAAAGGCTAGGAAGGCGAGGAGGAGCACCATGGCCACGGGGAGCAGGAGAAGGAAAGGAGGAGGCGGAGGCAAAGGAGGCAGCACCAGCGGCAGCACCAACAGCAGCAGAGTCGCCGCGGCCAGCAGAACCACCATTGCACTTACACTCACCATCAAACCCAACGTACGTGCGCCGCTACTACTACCTTAACTCCTCTCCTTTGGCTGCTAGAAACTCAGCGGCGCCGGCAGGTAAACTCAGGCATCAATGTATACTAACACATGCATTCACTGCGTCTCCAATCCGAATTTATACTTTAAAAAAAAAAAAAAAACCGGACCGGTTTGATGGATTCGGTTGGACCGGTCAAATTGACCAAAGGTGTAGTATACCTAATCTAATTTACAGATTTTTTTAACCACTATAGTGTTGTTGTTGTATTTAAAGTGTTGTATTTCGGAAATCAACACCACTTTACATATATAAATCCTAAAATTAACACTAATGTGGTATTGATTTTTTTAAAAAAATGTAGTACCACAATCGTGTTGTTCTTCAGAATTTTCTTTTGTATGCTTCTGTGGATGTCCTTGAATTAATCAAAAGGAACATTATGGCCACTTGCAGTATCGGTGACAGACCAAAGGTTCAATGCACCCAACCATCCCCCCCCAGTTTTTGCAAGTCTGAACATCCAGTTAAAAAACCTGCGCTTCCCCTGCAGTCCCAAGTGGCAATTCTTTCCATTACTTTTGGTTCTCCGAGGACGAACTATAGGGTTCTTTACAAGAAGGGACACTGGCTTTAGTTTGGATTTACTCTCCTTTCCTTTGTCCTTTAGATGAGGATTCAATGAACCAAAATATGGGGATTTGGCTCCTTGCTTAGGTTAGGGTAGGATAGGGTTTTGTTTGTCCTACAATGGAGCTGATCTGATGGGCAGGTAATAGACTCAGGCTATGGTCCTCAGGCTATGTTTATAAAAGTGTATGTAATGGGACTGAATGAATGATATATATAATGTAAGGAATTATAATATAGTGAGTGACCTGATTCAGTTCATTTCTGTGGATTTGGCTCGATTGTCAATTAACTATGTATTGTATTCTGATGAAATGATTATTATAAAATTGTAAAAATGACTATTTGTTAGTTTATTGGAAGTTTAACTATTTCTTTTTGTAAGAGGAATAGGTAAGCCTGACAATCTAAATATGTGATCCAACTCAAATTGGGTCATGTCCAAGAGGTTGGATCATGCCATGGGTAGAGATAGATGGTTTGGCCATAAATCATGGTCCAGTAACAAGTCATGCTGGGCATGACACACCCAACCAGACTCAACACGACCCAGGTGCTAAACATCATCCACAAAAATCATGCAGAAGTTGGGATATTTAGAAGACATTTTTTTATTAAAAAAAAGGTAAAAAAAAAGAAAATGAAATATTAATCATTGAAATAATTTATATTAATCAAAAGCTTCAAAAGGAACCCCCAAATAAAAAAAAAAAAAGGGTTGGAGCACTTTTGGCCTGCAAAATGGTCCGGGCATATATCAAGCTTCCAAAGCCTTCAACTTAGCACAAGTTATATGCCTCATAACCGAATTGAAGCCCACACTTGTTCAAATGTAACCCCCAGTAAACACAGTGTGAATATGGCACAGGAGATTATTAAATATCAACTTCCGCATCGAAGGCATTCATTCGATCAACAATAACCAAATGCTTATTCCATAAAACAATAAATACCTCAAATTACGAGGCCTCCCCATCTGCCTCAATATCAGGTTGTTTTGCAGAAGAATAACTAGAGGATCTGAGATCTGTAGATATCTTGGCCTGTGGCTGGAGGAATGATCGGACTCAATCTTATGGAGAATGAGTATGGAACAGGAGGCACTAGGTACTCGTCGTGGACGCAAGGTGACCAACTGTCATCACCACCTATACCCATGTGTTTGTGGTCAAGGTGCACCTGCAATCAAAAAAGGAGCATGATTTCACAGCAGTTATAACTCCCCGGTGAGTGCGAACAGTTTGTAGTAACTCTTTGCACCCCACAAGTAAAATTCACGAGGTAATTGTAGTAATTGTAATGGGAACACAGCAGTTTACCCAAAGATTTTGTACATAAAAAACAAATGGAGTAAACATGTAAACAAGATAGCAGTGTCTTGTTGGTTTATTTGCTGTTCAGATAAATGCTTACCAGTTTGGTGGATGGATGTGGATAATAAATACCGTAGCTGTATAGAATAATTTGCCAAGTTAAGACCAAGAAATCGCTGAAAAGTTGGAGAAATTTTGCAATGACCCAGAAATCAATCACAAATATATGATCCAGAGTCTTTCACTAGTTCAAGTATGTGATCAATTTTTAGAATATGAAAGACAACTATAACAGGTTTCTTATTGCATCAACCACATGAATAAGTTAGCTGGTTTTTCAGAAACTGCATATTTAGAGCAACTTTATTGGTCGTAGACTTTTCATGCAAGATGTAAAACGAGAGAATGCGATGTAATTCTCATGCATATGCACATATGCGGGAGCAATACCTCAACATAGTCCTTTTCGACTAGGTAGTGATTGTGAGTTGCTCTCTCAAGCTCTGCAGTTCCATAGAAACTTGCACTCATTTGCATAGGTGGTGAGGTACCATAAGCAGAAGCATAGAGACCAACTCCACTGCTATTTTGAAAGGCTGCCCATCTTACATCTGCGCGTCCAGAAGATTCTACAGGAAAGATGTAAGGAACATGCAAATCATGGACACTACTTTCGTATATGCCAACATGAGCAGCTTCTTTTCGATCAGGATAGCACTCAAATGGTCCTTTACCATACCAGGAGACATGATCTAGTGATTTCTCTAAATGAAAGACAATTCCAACTCGTGGAAGAGGTGGAAGATTATTTTTAGGATTTACCATATAATCAACAATGATATCACCAGTGCTGTGGATGTAATAATTAACTTCAACTTTGCATAGAATATGTAAAGACTCCTCAGACTCCTGGATAGAGCTTTTGGATTTCAGCAGGATTTCTTGATCCTTTGGAACACCTATAAATACAGTTTTGACATGCACCATATTACTTGTCAATTCCTTCACAGAACATTCATCTGTATGGAATGTGAGATGATCCAGTAAGGCGGCCTTCCATTTGCAGAGATAACTGTTGGGGGCTCCTCCCTTATCATTGTCAGTAGGTGCTCTCCATAGGCAGGGAAGTAACCCTTGATTAATTAATGAACACTCTCCAACCTGTTGTCAATCAAGAGCTTAAACAATTTCTCATATTATTAATTTAAAATATTCTCTACAAGTACAACAAATGACTTATGGGTTTTCCTCATTAATCACTTTCCCTTGGTAACCAGATTGAACCTGTGTTGACAAACCAAAAATAAGCAAACAAATATTACTAATGTTATAACCAAATTAATGTAAACAATACCCTTGACACATGAAATAATAGTTAATATTGCTAAGGTGATTGAATGATGCTCAATATACTGTAAAGTACAATTTTTTGGCTCACAAATGCTTTCAGACTTTCATGAAAATAGGACCGCCTAAAATTGAATTCTATTGAGATGTTATGGAATAATCTCACAAAATTTTCTAAATGATATGGTAGGACAAACGTTACTCTCTAAAATTCCAAGACTTAAAAAATGTAAACAGTTATAATTTAGAATTATTATAACTATATTAGGATTTCTTCAAGTTAATAACAATTCATTTACCTAATGCTATGGCTCATAACTCTCCAAGTGAGATTAAACAAATGTGTAAGAGTTTATACCAATTCATCCCTAGTTTACATTGGGGTTAGAATCTGGTGTTGGTGTGGATGTACAAGTTTCTAGAGTTCTGTACTTGTTAATAAATTCTTCCTCCATTGACTTTGATAGTGATGTCATATCATCTAGCGGTTGGCCCATGTATTTATTTGGACATGATTTTGGCTTTTGAACTTATATATTAAAATAGTTATTCACTCAGAAATTGAGTGCAAGATGCAATGCCTTGAACTGTAGCATGCAGTCATACCTCTATTGGGTAGCCACTGGGTATCACTTTTATGGAGTGAGGTAACCTAAATGATCTTTGCCCATGACTGTTCATAGTTTTATTGATATAGCATGATTGTTTGTCAGAGAACACTTTTACCATTATAGTCTTGTACTTGTGTGTGTGTGTGTTTTGAGAGGGTGTTTAATTTTCATCTGTAGGCTTGTAATTTTATTGATCATGGCTTATTTGTTGCAAAGAAGTCACTGTTGTAGTTCTAATAGATGCTAATAATGACGTGTCGACATATGCCTCTTGGGCCTTATCCATATGCATGCGCACATTTTTGTTGCCTTCCTGACTAGAATTTTGGTATTTACTGTTTGTTTTGTTCCAAATTAAGTTTCAAAGTGGATGTCAAGTTAGTTAAGCAAGATTTTTCAAGGATCATATTGGCTATTCAATAGAGAGGTATGATATTTTTTATTATGCTTACTCTAGCGGCAAAAGGCGAAGCGCTCGCCCTAGCGCCCCCGTCAAGCCACCCCAGGACCAACACGAGGAGGTAAATCATAGAGACAAGTGGATGGGAGGTGAGTTATACGGGGCGCAGGGCTTTACACCCCATCAGCCCCGAGGTTTGACCCCTCGACCTCAAGTGGCAAACCTCCATCCACTTGCCCCCTCAACTATGCCCATGGGGGCTTTTATTATGCTTACTCTAAAAATAGTAGCAAGTAGTTATTTACATAGTTGACTCTAGGTGGGGTGTAAAAAATATGCAATAATTATTCTATTAGTTGCCTAAGCTATTATTTCCAAGGTCCAGCTAGTAATCCTTAGGGAATCGAGATGCATCTGAGGACCTCCATCATCCACAACCACAAGCATCTAATCTCTAACACTTGCAAAACCAATATATAACACGAC
Organism: Kaempferia rotunda; assembly: GCA_037177415.1. NCBI lineage: Eukaryota > Viridiplantae > Streptophyta > Magnoliopsida > Zingiberales > Zingiberaceae > Kaempferia > Kaempferia rotunda. The sequence continues at coordinate 12,582 of JBAMIB010339647.1, read as the reverse complement.
TGGGGTATAATACCAGAAATTTGCAGATGTATTATGGGAAAAAAAAATCCAATTAAAAAAACTGTGAGTTTCAAAAGCACCGCAAGATGCAAACCTTAACTTTGATGCACAAAATTTATGATTGGAATGTAAATATGAGCGCCTTCAAGAAATTACCTTCCAGCTCTCAATTGTTCCAGTCTGGGTGTTAAGTTTGATTTGCCAGGAATTCTGTTTCTCAATTGCTATGATGTTGCCAACATTTTTGGATATCAAATTGGAATCTGAAATCAATCTTACAACCTGCAAATAACAATCACAGGTCATGCAAAGGATCAATGGCATGATACTGATATGAATAGAGGTTTGCTGAAGAAGTACATGAGGAATGGAATCATCTCTAGCAGATAAAATTAATTGAGTAGAAGCAAGGACATGGCATTCTTTTGCCCACCGGGTTGAATTTCTAAGCTTTCCAATAATCGTCAAAAAAACTTCTCTAGCTGAGCATGCTTTCCAAACAGAATACCAAGGTGCTGATTCTTGTTGAATGCCATAACTCTCTTGGGCTGGTATTACTGGAAGATTAAGTATTCCAGAACCTAGGTTGCATCCATCTCCATGAAGATGCCAACTGAACTCTATTTCTTGTGTTGTGTTGAAGTATTGAGCATTAGTTATCTAGAGAAACATAGATATAAGATATCAAAATGCTGTTCATTCAGATACACAATGAAATTTTGAAGAACCAAGGACGTACCTCAACTTTGGTTTCAGCTAAAACAATTTTTATTGGCTGATAAAGATACTTAACTTCTGAAAATAACCATCATAAGAATCGATAAGGATTTATTTTTAAAATGAAGATGAAAGGAAACTAAGATGACAATAAAATTAACATTCATCCACATTAAGGGGATGGATATTAATATAATTACTACCATGCATTGCAGGGTGGGGAGTTCGATCAGGCCACACAATTCCATTCAGACAGAAGTTTAAGTCATTGGGGCTATCTCCAAAGTCACCTCCATAAGCCCAGTGTTTACATCCATCAGCATCAACTTTCAGTAAACCCTAAAGGCAGCCAATCAACTATGAGCATCCACCAAACCAGTTTATTAAAACTATAACAACTTATGAGTTTGGTTAATGGTGCATCTTTGCAGGCAATTTATAGCAAACAACAAACAGCAACTAACAATATTTGGTATAGTATAGGTACAAGTTTTTTGACAAACCAGTAAGGGACCACTACTGCTGGTGCCTCATACCATAATAAGAATTGTAAAAGCTTAAGATATTGCCATTGGAAATGGTAAAAGCAACTTTTCTAACAGCTGAGTTATTATTCAGAACGCTCCTGTGGCTATTATTCATGTCCTATAAATGGATGATGTTTTATTCACCAACATTGATAGTGATATACAGAGAACTGCAGAAGTTAAAACATCTTGTAAGATCTGTTACTGGAGGTCTGGGACAACCTTGCACCTTTCATTGGATTTGTTGGAGAAACGTGTACTACTTTGATGATCTTAAGTTGAGATACACAACTTTCGGCCTCACAGAAGTTTCTCACCGATCACCAAGGTAAATCAGGAAGCGCTCGTGGAGGTCCATCCAAATGGCTAGCATTCTTAAGCCCGCTTCTCACTGGAGGAAAATCCCTTGGTTATTCATTGAAGGGTCTAACCATTGCATCATTGCCCCGGGGCAACTTTATTCTTTATTATGTATACATGATGAGTGTTGGCCGTTCTCAATATGTGCACATGCAAGATAATCAAATGCATAATAAAAAATAAGTGCCAACTCCCCCCATCATGTGCATGATAGAATAGAGGTTGATGTTAGTAAGTGTGCATAATATAAAAAAACATAACTTACCAGGTTCTCAATAGACCTGGATAAGCAACCTATTATCAGCAATCCAACGGCCCAAAGGCATTTCCCACCCTTTGGTCCAACCCAAAAGCTTCAATTCACCCTCCGAACAGTAACAGGACAGCATGCCACTTGTTGAAATGACAGGTCTCCCCACTCAAGTGGTATACGTGTTTTCCGTGCCACAATTTAGTTGTTATACCTGACACTCAAATTTGGAATTGTTTCTCTATGCACTCACTTTGAAATAGTCCTTTAGAGGGGTTGTTGGGTTTTTGACTTAGTCCAAAGTTCTCTTATTTAGCAGCTACCTATGATCACAACAGTTCACCATCTTAGAACTGAAATTCCCTTTAGGAGTCACCCTGCCATCCAAGGGGACTCACAACCATAAACAGGAAGATGTTCTTCAAATCCCCTTCGTATGCACTGCCTTATTCTAATGACCCCAGACTAGAGAGAAAAAAAATCTTAGTTTAAGTCTTCCCTAGACACAGGGTGAGATTGTCAATCCTTTACCAAAAACAAGAGGACAGAGATCCAAGTCACAGCCCTAAGACTCCACAAACTTCTCCTTGCTTGATGCGCCGGCCACCAAAAGGAGAGAAGAGGAGAGGAATTTCTTGAGGGGAGATGGCCATGAAGCAAGATGAAAAACCAAACTCTTGGAAAGAAAGGGTGTTGGTCAGTCAAGAGGAGACAAAGAAGATGAGAAACCGTTTCTTTTCCTTTGGTTGCGCACATTACTAAAAAAAAGAGGTTTCAACTCCTTCATTCCCAGTTTTTTAAGTGAAACCAAATAAATCAACTTCTCTCTCATTTATACAAACATGGTTAGACTTGAATGTAACTTAACCACGAAAACTGGTCCAGTTCAAAAAAACAAGCCTAATCCTTTTTCAACTAAAACACAATCTGATAAAATTGATTCAGAATTTTACTAGCCCATTTTCAACTAAAACACACACTCAATAAAATCAAATTTCACTAACTGACTAATACCACAACCATAATTCACCAATTTTCTTTAAATCACAGTGCTAATCCTCTCAATTGAAAGCTCCCAAACAATCATTTCTCAATCAAATTACAAGTCTTTAAATTAGCAAAAAAAAAAAAATGGGGATATTGCCCGTCTTGCCATCAAAATTTGCATTCTTTTTGTTTTAGTTTTAAGAACTGAATGTAGTAGCAACAGATATGCTGTGGTGAGTAAAATAGATTAGGAATAATTATTCCTTGGAATAAAGCAAGGAATTGGTATGAAGGATGATTAGGGAATAATAATTCAGTGGGATTGGTATTTCTGTTAATTTTTGTAACAACACATATTCCATGGAAATTTACAAGGAATAGAATAGCTATTCCAATAACCAAATGCACCATTATTTTCTCATCTCTTACTAGGAGATCAACAATTAAAGCATGTGTTATGTTAACATAACTAAGCTGATAACAAAACTATAACATTGCATGACCAACATACAGAGAAAAAATAGAGATGGAAATATAGTGAATTAGCATGATTAATGGAAAGTGTTCAGTTACAACTGGTTCGGAATCAGAATAGAATAAATGTAATTATTATAGTAGAGCAACAAGAGTGACCAAAGCATCAGCACGCAGTATAAAGGGATCAGAGTAGATAGAACTTAAAAACAAAAAATTAAAAAAAAACAAAATAAGACAAAAACTGCTGAAAGCATCTCAATTTCAATTAACCTGGTCAACCCAATCCCATATGAAACCACCTTGAAGTCCAAATGTTCCGTTAATAGCCTCCCAGTATTTGTGAATATTTCCATTACTATTTCCCATAGCATGTGAGTACCTGACAGAGAAAAGCTTCAGAAAACAATAATAACAAATAAAGTGGCAAAGAAATAACACACTAAAACATTGTGACAGCAAAAGAGACTGTTAACAAGCATACTCGCAAAGAATCAAGGGCCGACTTTCACTTGGGTCTTTAGCAATTTTCAAAATGTCCCATACACGCATGTACATGGGGCAAATGATATCTGTTGATGAAGTCCTGGAACCACCACCTTCATAATGCAAGAGTCTTGATGAATCCTTCTCCCTAATCCAACCTAGAAAATAATTTGGCATATATAGTCAAGCTTATAGAGAAATGATGGGTACAAGCCTAACATTACAATAATTCCTCTGCAATTCATTTACCTGCCATGGCACAATGATTAGGGCCATATCCAGATTCATTTCCCAGAGACCATGATATGATGCATGCATGGTTTTTGTCCCTCTCCACCATGCCAATTACCCGATCTAACATAGAACTTGCCCATCTAGATTCTTGTGTTGGATGCTTAAAAGTACTAGATAAATCAAATCCATGTGTTTCGATATTTGCTTCATCGATCATGTAAACCCCAAAAAGGTCACACAGCTCATACCACCTGGGATGTTGAGGGTAATGACTATTTCTCACAGCATTGATATTATTTTGTTTCATCACAACCAGATCCTTGAAAAAGATGATGGAATTGTAGTCAGGTAAAAAAGCGTACTTTACCTAAGCTACAATAGTCTTTGTTGAGGTACAACTCCATGAAAATAAATAAACTGAAAAACAAGCACCTTGATCAAGCAGGCTTCCAGAGTTGCCTTTCCAGTACGTGGATGATGCTCGTGTCTATTCACCCCTCGAATAACCACAGGTTGGCCATTAACAAGCAATTGTTTTGGAGCTTGAGATATTTGCCTTATGCCTACTTGACATGATTCACAGTCAAGTATGTTCCCAGAGGAATCTTTGAGCACAAGAACAAGAGTATACAAATTTGGCTGTTTATCAAATGAGAAAATGCCATTTAGGGTCTAGGACTGACAAATTCATTTGGTATTAATTAGAAAGTTAAATGTGTTTTATTTCCCTTACTAGTTGTAATATATTATTCTGCTTTGCTTAAAAGTTGAGGAAGCTATAAATTTGACATGTTTCAAAAGACCTGGAATATTCTACCTGCTGTGATTTATTATTATTATTTTTATCATACTAATACTATAGTTGAGAAAGCTCTAAATGGATATGCATCAAACATTAATTCTCCAATCATCTATAAGAAGCAAAGTTTTAAAAAGTGTCGCAAGTGGTATGTGAAAACCTATTCCATAGCACGCATAGATGAGGCATATATGGTCAATATTAAATATTGAAAATATTTATATTGATAAAAAAGACTAGCTTACATATCGACATATATGGTCAATATTAAATATTGAAAATATTTATATTGATAAAAAATACTAGCTTACATATCGACACATAGAAGTGAAAAACACATGCAACATAAAGATCAATAGTAAGTAACCTGCATGTAATTAATATCAAGCGCTCACAACTAGAAACCATATGTAATCAATATTAAAATAGACTATATAAAGCCGACCCTAATTATTAGTGGGATAAAGACTTATTAGTTGTTGTAGTATTAACAATATTAACAAAAATTACATTAATAATGACTCCAAACATACATGCAATTAATAAGTATATTTAATCAAAGTATCCATCATATTGGGGAAAAATAACATATGCTGATCATACAATGCAGAACACAAATATATCCCATAAGATAGGGATGACAATGAGACAGAAGAGATTTTCAATTCCTATCCCACTCCATATAGGAAACAGGGTAGGTAAGAGAAATTCTTCGCCATCCCTACCCTTCCTCACTTCTCATACGGGTTAGGTTTGGAATGACAAAATAAAATAAAATAAAATATATAATATAAAATACATATTATTCTTATATATATAACATTGTAAATTAAATTCAAAAGAGTCTAGCAGAGTAGAGCTTAAAAATTGAATCTATACCTGCCCCACCCCACATATACGAGTTGTTTCTTAGGCCTCATCCCTGTCCCATTTATGTTTCAGGTGAAGTAGAGTGGCCTTGATCTAGTTAGGTTGGGATGAGTCTTGATGGGACGAGGTAAATTGTGATCCTTAATGTGACAAATATCATGTGTGTCACAAGCATATAATTAATTTATCTATCACAGTATCACTTGCACAATAAGTATTTAAGTTAGATACAAGCTACCAATTACCAGATACAAATAGAATAATTGGTTTTAAGCCAATTCAGCTTAGTCTAAAATGGTTCACATGTCTCTCTTTTAACTGCACTTGCAGATTGCATGTGTTATATGTGGGTTGTAACTGCACACCCAGCCTGCACGTGCTATATGTGGGCCACAAGCAACTTCTACGTGATCTCCTAAAATTCCACCTTGGTAAATGCTCTCATAATAGAGAACAACAAAGAACCAACAACACATAGAAGTTGTTAATCAGCTGTTACCTCATTTTCCCCCTACTTCCCATCTTTCTCAAGCATAGGTTCTTCCACCATCAGCATAGATTGGCTGAAGCAACTTATTTTATTACTGGATTAAGTATATCCAGTCAAATCTAAAGAATCCAGGAAGAGAATGCGGAATGCCTGACATTAAGTGCCCCAAGGAAGATTCGATTTTCAAGTACTGGTATCTGTACCCATAGCAAACTCTCGTTTAACAAACAAGTAGCAGCCAGTATACAGAGAAGTTGTACTGAGACCATTGATAGGCCACTTACACGCATGGCATTATGCTCAGGCTTAAAAAATTTCACAAATTTCACTAACAGATTTTAACAAGATTGTATCCAGCAAACAACATGGCATCAGTCTACTGTATTTAATGCAAATGTAGTGTCAAAAAACTTTCATAATGAACAAAATCAAAAATCAAAACTTGACTTACACAATGTGAAATTGCATATATGGGCAGGTTGGATTGATTGACAATAAAAAAAAATGAAAAAAAATTAACAGAATTTTGTTTGATCTCATCAAACATTCTATGGCAAAAAAAAATTTCTTAAAACGTGCCTTTGTCTATAAAATTCAAGTATGATATTGATTTGCTCATGAAGTTTGACAATGTCACAATTAAATAAATATTAGTTTGAAAGAAAACAATCATCTAGCATAACTTGCAACATTTTGTCTTGGCAACAATAAAAAAGTAACCCAAATATTTCAATGTTTCTACAAAAAGATACTGGGATATCTCATATAGTTGGACTGACAAGTACATTTTCCTGGATAGAACTAGCACCTAGATTTTAGTCCAACAGAATTTCATAAAAAAAGAAAAGAAATAAATATAACGAATTCCAGAGAGTAAATTATGTATCCAAATTGCATCAAGACTTATAAAAATATAACAAATAATTAACTTGTCCAACATTTCTACATTCCTATCTTTTGGAAACCTCATAGAGAACGACATCTTCAGCACATCTGCACGCTGGGCAAATTCTACCAATAACAATTAATTGTTATACAACTTTGTTTGCTTCATACAAAACTAACTGGCATTGTTGTGTTTGTTTGACAGCAAAGACTGGTTAACAGCCGTAAATATTTCAAAGACAAAAGGTTAGCATTTTCGTGAGTTAAAAGCTATTCTTGATCAATGCATTTCAAATTAAAACTTGAACTATCACTATTTGATTTCTTAATAACCTTGGCTATCTTATTTGACATAAATATTTAAATAAATAAATATTAAAACCATGACTGACAAATTCATATCTATACATAGATATTAAATATACATAACTAGTTAAATATATGCCCAGATTAGCCCATCATAGGCTGTGCTTAGCCAAATTAAGCGAGAAGAAATAAGTAAAAAGCCAATTTTTTAGATATTTAAATTAAAATTTAAATAAAGACAATAAAATGGTTATAGAGTTAACCCACATGTCAGGTCGTTTTTGGTTCATGTATTGTTGTACTTAATATACAACAAACACCAGAAATCATTTTCAGATCAACACAACTTACTTTCTAGAAAATTGGTTCCTTCCAAAACAAACTATTTTTACATAGCTTCACTTTTGGGCTCATGAAGATTGCAATAATTGATAAAGCCAATTAAATTTTAGGTAAGCTAACCAGTAAATGTGCTAAATGTATTGCAAGGGAAACACAATGATTGAGTGGTAAAATGAACGATCATAGATTGTCGTGTTCTGCATCAAAATAAATTGCTTGCTTTTATGAATGTTCAGATGTCTTACATGCTCACTCGACCAAAGCCTTGGTTTCTCTAATTTACCCTCAAGCAAATAGAAATGGGACCCAAGACTTCCCGTTGGAGGTGGTCTCAGATTCAAATGCAAAACATCATATGAACTTAGATCCGATTCTTCATTATCTTTTCCACTGGTAGACCATCCAGAATTGTCATACAATGTTGCTTCCATGGTTATGTTGGAAAGACTAACATTTTCACAGTTCTTCCACAGATCAAGTTTTACTTCAACCTGAACAAGTCATAATAGTGAGTCCAAGCCAACAAATCCACACCTCAGTAAAATGTTTCGCAATGGTAAAATTCAGCATCTAGAGAATACACCTGAAGCAGCATATAAGCAACTAAATGTAATCCAAACAAAAAGAATCTAGATTAGCTGAGGGTTTTCAGAATAAGAACTGAGAAATTGCGAGTCAATAGTTTGGTTCAATCATCAATGAACATATGAAAGGCATATGCTTGAACAAGTTTGTGTGCACAAGGTCGATAATACACCTTTTCAAGGCCTTCACTTTTTTTTTAAAAAAAAAAGCCTGAAATGAAGCAACGATCCTACAATAATCTTCAAAAGATTTAGACATGATTAAACTTAACCACTAACAAAATGATGAGGAAATTTTCTCGGATTAGCAATCACTGAAGCTCTAAAAATTACTGCTTGTCAGAAACTTGATATAAGCAATAATATCTATATACAAACATGAGGAATAAGTTCTAGTGCCCTAGTAACTGCAATGCCAACAGAAATTTAGTTCAATCCATGCATTGCAATTTATTATAGTGTTCTGCATGTTGTCCTCCTGCAGAACCATGCCTCTGTCATTCCAAGTTTCACAGTTCGTCTTGTATTCTTAGATCTCTTGCCTTCACTTCTCTCTAGAGTCTGCTCACTCTCGTTTCATTGTGCTCATTCTGCTCTTAGAGAACTTCATAATTCTTGCAAGGTAAACTATTTTAAATTAACTTCATTATGAATCTTATTCTTAACTAGTATAAGAAGTAAGCTTAGCTAGTTTTCAAGTAGGATATGAAATAGGGTTTCTTATCAAAACTACAATTTAGAGGTGGGTTAGTAGTTTTAAATAATATACTTTCAGATAATTTAGCAATATAGCTCAGTGTCTGAATGTAGGGCATAGGAATCATTTCACACTGAAAACCTCCATCAATGATTTTTTTTTAAATCACCTTGATGAGGTTTTACAGTTAGAAAATTTCTTTTATTCACAAAAAAAAAAATGTTGTAATGGTTGCTTTAGGTGTTCAAAGGAGTAATCTTAGCAAATATATATTAAGGTGATTTGTGCAATCAAGGTACATAAAAAAACACCTTATGGTTATTTTCATGTAGATAATAAAATTTGGTGGGCACTTCCCATCCAATTGCGTCAAAAACAATGAGTATAAGATTTTTTTAGTTTCATGTAACAAATCACACCTATACGAAAACCACCAGAATTTATTTGAAGGGAATGATGGACAAAAAAAAACAAATATTGAACCAGGTAACACCGAACTAGGGCGACCGATCCAGCCCCACGGAAGTTTCCCACCACCAACTAGGATGAATCGGAAAGCACCCGTGGCGGATGGCCCAGAAGCCCAACATCCCGTGCTTGTGCACTCCATTTGTAGGGAATGATGGATAACAAGACCAGACATTAAGAAGTCAAAGATCTAAATGAATAATAAATTTACTGTGTTTAAGTTGATAGGTCAAGTTTTTCCTTTATGTATAACAATTCTTCATCTGAAGGCAAAGAGTATGTTGGCTATTATACAAATTGAGAAAGGGAAAAAGAAGATAAGAAAGCATATTCCTTGTGTTATCTTAGAACTGTACCAATTATTTGGGTAGGCTACATCTGTTGAAATTCACATCATAATAATAGTTAAGTGACCTAAATCAAGGTTAAAATTTTTGGTTCAGAGAAATTTCAATTGACTCGAATGATACATAATGATATCAACATACAATACATGAGATTCCAGAAACACCTCTCAATTTTAACTGTGTCACAACTCACAAGGAAGTTATTTATATTCTTCTCTCCTTATTGAATTACACAACCAAAAAGCCTTTTATGAAATTAAGGAAATTGCACAAAGAATAGGAGCTCTAGATGTGATTTCAAAAAACATAACACCAATGGTGGAATGCATAATGGATTATATTCACATGAACTATTAATAAAACACAAAATACCCTACAATTCCTTTTATGCAACTGATCCACTAAGTTTGGATAACTGTTTTGAACATTTAATCTGTAATTTACCTGAAGATCAGCTGTGAGAAAATGTTGGTCCAGAGTTGACTTGAAAAAGTAATCTGTAATAAATACCTGCACAAGTACAAGGTTACAATCATCATATAAAATAAAGATGTCAAATTGACTTGGGGAGTTTGAAAAACTTGTGACGCTAGGCTGTCACCCGCTTCCCGATTTACCCATGGTCATTGGGAAACTTCCGTGCGGCCGGACCGGTCACCTTTTTATTTGAAATGATGTCAAATTGCCAACAATGAGGAATGACATTGCATATAAAAATATACTGTCAAAAAGAATTCAATTCCTACTTTACATATAAGTTGAGAAATGGACCAATAAAATGAAAAGATAATGCATCTCTTGACAAACATGATGGAAAGTAAAAGATTGGCTGTTTGATAATTTAGAATACAGTTCTTAAATTTCTGTATTTTAAGTGTGTTAATTTTTGGAGAAATATTCTACATAATCTTAGTAGCCCCTACTACCTATATTATATAATAGGTATATATATAGATAGATATTATTGACGAAACATTACACTAACATCCCCATATTATACACAATACATGTCATGCTCATAATCCTCCTCAAGATATTTCAGATGTATTATAGAAACCAAGCTTATATAGATATATTGTAACTGCAAACCCTCTTAACGATTTGGTTAGCAAATTCGCTACCAATTAATCATTAAAGCCAAAAAAGGTGGTGACGATCTCCATAAATTGTATCTTCTCTTTTTAAAATGGTAATTTTTGTCCTCTTATGAAATATTGTGTTCTAAGTTATATATACATTGCATTTCAGTACAACTTCATTAGCTTTGTAGGAACATATCTCAATTATACACCCAAATGAGCTTGCACGTTGCTAAGGTCATCACCTGATACTCTGTCCCTATTTGCCATAAGCTTTAAGGATTGAAGACAAGGATAACCAAGGCATCCATGGATCTGGAGAGGAACAGTGCAACCAAAAACGGCAATGATGTAAGCACATCCAACTCACGACTCACACCAACATCAATCACTTTGCTTGTCTATGAATTTTAAATAGAAACAGAGGGGGCATCAAATAAGATAAAGCAGTTTAAAGATTTACTAATAGATCAAATTTAAGGAAACTATGATAACATTTTACTATACAGAGGTTTTCTGATTGGAGGTTCTGTAGATAGTTAGAGGTATGTAATGATGAAGGCTCCACTTCATCAAAGGTCTATGATATCCGCAATTATGAATCCCTAATAGGTGAATTTGATAATCACAAAACAATGTCATACACCAGATCAGTAAGTCAACAACTTGGGGCATACTGAGGTGCACAATTTTTTGCACCAACAAAGAATCTTTTGCCAACTGATGGCTTGATTTTCCAAAGTTTGTCTTCATTCATTTAAATTTGATCCAATCTAAACTTAAATTTGAATACCATATTTTTTTACCCTTTCGAATTGGATCAGGTATTTTTGTTTGGACCAGAAAATTTTCTGATCAAATCAATAGCAGACATCCAAAAACTGAGGCATGAAACCTGGTTATGGACCATGGTATTGACTAACTAATGGTATATATGTGGTGCAAGGATGTTGGCACACTGAACTAGTTCTATAACCCTAGTATGTGGATATGAATGAAATTCGAACATGGATTAACAAAGATTTCTATGCATGCAGAAAAATTGAAAAAAAACCATACCTGGGGTTTTGATAGAAGCAGTACATCCCGGTGAATACCAGACAACCACCATTGGTCTTGATCTTCCAAATACGAACCATCGCTCCATCTCATGACTTGAACAGAGAGAACATTGTCCTTGTCCGAATCAAAAGGGTAGCAGTGATCAGTAATTTCAAACTCAGCTGGAAGTCTGCTATCCTGGCTGCATAAGCACATGTGGGCCATGGTACAAAGCATGAATAGGAAAATCAAGGTTTAGTGCAATACTGCAATGAAATAGGCATATTATTATTCTTAAGTTGCGGACTAAAAATTGGCATGTTCAAATAGGCTATCAGCATAATACTTACCAAGGCATATCAATTTTAATATTAAACAATATTTTGTATTATTCCCCGTTTTATAATAATTAAGTTATTTGAATGATTGGGTTATCAGTATTGTGGGTTTAATCCCACAGTGGATATTCCAGTTCCAGAGTATGGTGTAGAGTCTAAGCACACACATATATATACACTGTACACACATAATGTAATGACTCATTTAACAACAATAATACAATATTTCATCTTACTCAACTTTGTCTCACAACATGCTGTCTTAAAGCTAATTTTCTTTCGCCACTTTTCTCTTTTCATA
>JBAMIB010339541.1:0-11116 GCA_037177415.1 Kaempferia rotunda | reverse complement strand
TATATACCCATCGACAACCAACAACTGACTTTCCTGGTGGTAGAGGAACGAGGTCCCAAGTCCCACAGCTCCGTAAGGCACTCATTTCGTCCAGCATAGCCTGTTTCCATCCTGGATGGGCAAAGGCATCACCTGCAGTCTTCGGAAGAGAAACAGACGACAAGGAGGATAGACAATAATAATAGGAAGGAGAAAGCCGATGATAACTTATAGAAGCATAATGAGGAGAAGGATTACGAGTGGAACGTATACCTTTCCGAAGTGCAATGGGAATATCAGATTCAGGAGATGGGACCGGAGGAGGAAGAGAAGGACCTGGCTCCAAAGATGGGTCCATGGCAGAGTTAGTGTTGGGCGGCGGCGGACGACGTTGATAAACCTGTAACGGAGGTGGAACTGGGACTGGTGGTGATACAGACTCCTCTGGAGGATGAAAGACTAGCGCTGGCGTAGAAGGAGAAAACTCAGACGACGACTCTGAAGGCTTAAAGAAAGGGACTGAATCAAAGAACGTGACATCAGCAGAAATGAAATACCGATGGAGAGTAGGGGAATAACACTTGTACCCTTTCTGAGACCGTGGGTACCCAAGGAAGACACATTTATGAGACCGAGCAGAGAGTTTATCAATGCCAGGATCAAGAGCATGAGCAAAACATGTCGAACCAAAGACCTTAGGCGGTAAAGGATGAAGAGATTGATTTGGATAAAGTACGCGATGAGGTATTTGACCCTGCAAAGTGGAGGAAGGCATGCGATTGATGAGATAACATGCAGTAAGTACGGCGTCACCCCAAAAACGAAGAGGAACATGAGAGTGGAGAAGAAGAGTCCGAGTGGTCTCGAGAAGATGGCGATTCTTGCGTTCTGCAACTCCATTCTGTTGGGGAGTGTGAGGACAAGATGTCCGATGTAATACACCATGAGATGCCAAGAAAGTCTGAAACTGAGTAGATAGATACTCACGTGCATTATCACTTTGCAAAGATCGAAGAGAGATTCCAAATTGTGTTTTGACTTCATTGAAAAAAGATTGAAAAATAGAAAACAATTCCGAACGATCCTTCATCAGATATAACCAAGTACAACGGGAAAAATCGTCTATAAAGGTAACAAAATATCGTGACCCCAATGTAGAAGAGACCCGACTTGGACCCCAAACATCGGAATGAACTAAAGCAAAAGGGGACGTAGCCCGACTCACAATGCGAGGAGAAAACGAACTACGAACATGCTTGCCTAATTGGCATGACTCACAAGACAATGACTCTAAGTGAGAAAGACTAGGATGCAATTTTTTCAACTTATCTAGACCAGGATGTCCCAACTGAGCATGAATAACAAGTGGAGATGTCGCCGCCGAACCAACAAGAGAGGGTTGGTGAAGTCGATATAGGCCATGAGACTCACATCCGAAGCCAATCATCCTCCCCGTACTCCGGTCCTGTAAGGAAACAGAAGTTTTAGTGAATGAGATGACACAATCAAGAGACTGAGTAAGCTGACTTATTGATAATAAATTAAAGGGAGCTCCGGGAACATAAAGGACGTTATGAATAGAAAGAGATGGAGAAGGATGAACAATACCAACACCCTGGGATTGAGTTTGAGAACCATTTGCCATGGTGACAAAGGGTAAATAACCGGAAGTAGATAGGGAAGAAAAAAGAGACTTATTACCAGAGATATGATCGGTGGCCCCAGAATCAAGTACCCAAGAGTCCGAAGAGCGAGATATGCCAGCAAAAGAATTACCAGCTTGTGCAACGGCAGCAGCGGAATCAGAATCTCGTCGATCCTCATACCATTTCAGAAAGTCGTCATAGGAAGGTGGTGGGGTCGGATCCGGTTTCAACTGTGTAGTGGAGGCAGAACTCTGGACGACCTGAGCAGCACGCGTAGGTCGACCATGTAGACTCCAGCATTTATCAATCGTGTGTCCTGGTCGGTGGCAATGATCACACCACGGACGTCCTTTGCCACCCTTGCGAGGTGGAGGCCTGTTGTTCCGAGAGACCAAAGCTGAAGAATCAATAGGACCAGAAGGAGGCAATGTTAAGACTTTAGCAGGGACACGAAGAAGAGTCGCCCAGGTAGAGTCCATGGTAGCCTCTATGGGACTGCCCAAAATCTGATCACGAACATGAGAATAATCCGTGGGCAAACCATATAAAGCCAGAGACATAAAAAATTTCTTCCGATTTTCAAGCTCTGCAACAGGAGTAGCCGCAGGTGGAAGTAGGTCGTTGAACTCACACAGAAGGCTAGAGACCGATCCCAGATAAGTTGACATGGAATCTTTAATCTGATGGGCACTTAAGATGTTCATGAGATCTTCACAAACTTGGTAGAGTCGCCGAGAGGTGTTTGTAAAAAGTTGTTGAGCCTGTATCCAAACTGCCTTGCAGGTCTTGTGAGTGCGGAAGACATCCCTAAGGGATGGATGGATTGTGGCTCGGATAATGCAACACAACTGGGCATCAACCTTTTTCCACAGAGGACGATCGACGACTTGAATATCCTCTTCGGTTGCGGTGAGATGTGTCATATAACCCTATCCAACAAGCCAAAGTTCAATGTGAGAGGTCCAAAAGGAATAATTCTTACCATCCAACAACTCAGATGAGAGCGGTGCAGTGATATGGTTGGTAAAAATTGGGAAGTCGGGCTTCAAAGTGTCGGAGGTAGCCATGAAGAGAGAAGAGAGCAGAGCTCAGTTTGCACAGGAGCATGTGGCTCTTTCTGATCTAATGAAGCTCGATCAGCAAGGCAGGAATAGCGGCAAGATCCACGGAGCAGTCACGGCGGCGGAAGTAGAGAGAGGAAACGACGGTTGCTGCCTCTGATTTCGCCGCGGAGAGGGAAGCGTGGCTGGAGCAGCGAGGATATGAGGCAGAGACCGCACCTTTGGAACGCAAATGCGCAATGAGGGAGGAGGAGAGTGTGCCCTGTGTCGACGATGTCCTCCACCACCAGCACGTGGCTTCCTTCCACGTCGAGCTTGTGATTCACCTGCTCAAGCCTGTACGACTCCACCCGGACGAAGTCAGCGCGGAGAGAGATCCGGAGGGCGCCACCGAAGTCGAGAGAGATCCGGGAAGCAAGCTTCGCGACGCGGCCGAGGATGTCGTCCTCTCGATGTCGGGGTGCGATGGAAAGGCGCCGCGAGAAGGAAAAATCGCGAGAGAGTCGCGAGGGAGAGAAAGGCGCCGCGCGGAAAAAAAAGAGATGGGACAACGGCGGAGAACTAGGGCTCTGATACCATGTAATATTTCGAGAAGAAAAACTTATGTTATATTACACGAAGGAACCCATATTTATACAAAGTTGGGGTTGACCTATTCTAGGAAATCAATCAAAATTTTATCTAAATTAGGATACTAAATTATCCCTAGTCATATTTAGAGATAAAACTTATTCCTATCCATATTTAGGGATACTAAATTATCCCTAGAATATTTACAATATTCTAACAATTTCCTATCACTAAGAGTTAAATAAACGATGAACAAAGTTAGCTTGATGAAAATCTCAGTTTATTTTGATTCATGATCAAATCTAGCATCTCAAATAAATGAAATGTAAAAAAAAAACATAGGCATAGGCATGCCACATGTACTCTAAGCATCATGGTGAAAAGCAAAATATATAATATAAAGGCATGATGTTGCAATTGAAGATACCAAAATGTATCAATTTTATGTACTTATGTTCCAATTTTAAATGTGCTAATCCAAATCAACTGCCCATAGTTAAGTAAGATATACTTGAATCAGTACCAATGATTGGGAGAATTCTTTAATTTGGGTCTTGAAAATATTATGGGTGATCTCACTATACTACAAGAATCTATACCCCTACATCCCATGCACAACACTCATTTTAGTATTATTAGCAAGGAAAATCTTGATATTTGTCATGTTCTACTGTTACAAAATTGTACTAAAATTTTAATCCAATTTTTTAGTTGCTATAGATTTATATTTAAAGTCAAGAAGACAAGTGGCAGAATTATAGAATTAGAAATCATTTAAGTTGATCTTGACAAGCTTTAAAGTGTGGCAAGTATTGGTATGATGATATGGTATGGCACAAAGACTATCATTTCAGCAAGAATGTTTCTCCAACATGAAATGATTCCAAGCGCCCCGTGCTCTCAGTCGCCCATGAGCGTCACGTTCAGCCGGGTGTGCAGGATATATATACAGAAAGAGAGAAATGTTATCCTACACAACCACTATGGCAACTGTCACAAGGCGGGGCACCCAGAAGTGCAAAAACATAATTTACACCTACAATATAGTAAACTGTAAAATGTTCAAGATCCCATTTAACTTTACTATAGAAGATATAAATTTTTTAATAGTAAGTGATAGACAGAAAACAAAGTGCTTATTGAAAAGAGACATATTAAAAATTCATATGCAAAAATATCAATCATATATGTAAAATAATCATCACAAAATTTCCAGTATTACACCACTCTCTTCATTTGAACTGTAATATTTATTAATTTTTAATTATGAGATACAAATGGATCTGAGTATCCCCGAGGACAAAATAACTCAATAGCAACCTACTTTGCAACTAAATACACACAAGTCCTATGAACAATAAACCTACCTTTGTTCATAACATTTGATAAACATTCATTAAACAAGAACTCCTCACTTCTCCTTTTATGAATTTATTTCAATCGGGTTACACTAAAGAGGAACTAAATGGTTATCTTCTCAGTCTATCCAACTTTAAATGCATAAGGATTGTTTGAACTGATAAACTAGATTGATCTAGGTGCCTAATCAAATATTTAAGCAATTTGCAGCATGCGTATGAGGCCTATGCATTGCAGCGATACACTGATATGCATGAGAATGCAAATGCCCATTTAAAAAAAAATAAATAAATGTAAGGAACAAACTAAAATTAGCACAAATTGAATTACAAAAAAAAAGAGTACAGCATTGACTAATAGTGTTATATTCATCAAATACCTGACAATACATCATGAACTCCTTGGTACTCCCCTGTCCTCTTGCTTGAGTTGCCATCAAGCAAGCCTTCATTGACCATAGTTTTTAGCTGACTATAGCGCTTCTCCTGAATAGATGTCCTTCTGGACGTATCAAAGTTCTTTTTGCAAGTAGCTTTTGGATCTTCTGCGTCTTCATCTCCTTCTGAATTGACAGATGGGCTAGCATAACCAGTCACATTTGCCTCTCCCTTACTTTTACGGGCAAACTTCAACAGCCTCTTCAATCCCTTGGCAGAATCTTTATGGTAGATCGTTGCAGGAGGGTTCTCAGCATTCCCCCACTCAATTACATCTGGTTCATTACTATCAGCTTGAAGCATTTGAGATAATGAATGTCGGACACGAGGACTTAATACAAGTGATGGTTCAAGAACATCGGAGACAGAAGCATTGGGCAATCCGGTGTCATATACAGTGGAAACTTCACGTTGTTCTGGTTCCACCCATGCAGCTGATGAAATGCTTATATCCTCATCAGGTTGAATCTCAGCAACTGGAATTTCTAGAGAGTTATGGTTGACATCCACATCAGCTAAACTTTGATCCCCAGTTTCTGTTTTTTCAAGATTCAAACAATTATCTAGTGAAGTAACTAAATTTGCATCAAGATCATTTGCTTGTTCGGCAAAATCAGCCTCCAGTACCTTATCAATTATCTCAGGTGTCTGCTCCTTTTCTTCAACTTGAATGGAATTGCCACTTTTCTTTGATGAAGCATCAGACTGGATAATTCTAGACTTAGTTAAACTGCGACCAACCACACGCCCAGTCCCAGAAACCTTTCTAGTAGATTTGGCCTCCAAAGGAACAACACTGCCTTTCTTTGTCACCTTGTCATAGAAACTTGGTTTTGGCGCTGATGAACCAGATTCATCTGGAGAAGCAGTTGGATTTTTGGCTTTCACAGTTATCTTAGTACTCACTGGAGTTTTGTGTTTCTTTTCTCCTTGAACTCTGTTAATTCGTTTAGTGTCAGTTTTGGCTTCTGGCTCCTCTCTTGGTTGATGCAATGGCTTTTCAATTTTGGGGCTAGGTGGTGTTGGAGAAACAGGATGAGATCTCCGACGGCTTGGAGTAGCATCAGAGGACACTTTAGAAGAACTTTTAACTGGTTGTGCTCCACTTGTCTTCGGCAATGAGCCAGACGACCATGAAGCCCGTGTCGTTGACAAAGATGATGGTTTTACTGATGCTTTTTTGGATACTTCTAATTTTGAAACTTCTTTTTTTTGTAACACTGGTGGAGAAGAATTTCTCCGAGGTCTTTGAGATCTAACTAAACTATCAAACTTTTTAGCAGTGACCAGAGATTTTGAGGCCAGCTCTGTTTTGCTTGGTTTCAAGGTTTCCTGTAACACCTTAAGTTTTTGTTCCATCGCCAAATGTTTGTTGGCATTTTCTGCCCGAAGTTTCTCATCTCGTTTTGCCTTATACTGACTATAAAATCCTCCTCTCTGTTTGTTAGATGTAGACAAGTACCCACCAGAACCAGTATTATAATCAATATGCTTCCCTGGTTTGCTCTCAATCATCTTCATTAGCATTTGGCCGAGCTCTGCTTCCTTCTGCTTACCCCAATCAGCTGAGGTAGTAGCCCCATCAATTTCAGCAGTTTGGGATGATGCTAACTCAGAAGGGCCATCCTTTGAAACTGCCGCTGTCTCTATTTTAGGCAATGAAGCAATCTGAGCAGTTTCAGAAGCAGTATTCAAATCAGCAGTAGTAGTATAAGACTCGATGTTCTTAGCAATCATCTTATCATCTTCTTCCACATGTAAAACACAACTGCTTTGAGATACGGGCTCATAAGCATTTCCCTGGCCATGGGTCAGAGAATCGGTCAAACCAGAACTCCATCTTCTCAGTACAGTTTTATTGTTGATCACAGAGCTATCTCCTGAAGCTATCCTTTTCTGAGCATCCAAATTGTTATCTTTTTGTTTGCTTTCAAAGAGGCTAATTGCCTCTTGGACACTCATCCTTCTTACTGTATTCTCAGATTTCTTAGCTGACTGATCAGTTTGTTCATCTCCACTGCTGTTTTCATCAGCATCCTTGGTGGTTGGAATTTTCTCTCTGGCAGGAAAGTAACTAAGGCTTTTAATGCTCAGGGCAGTAGATCTCCGAGATCCAGACCTTCCGATTTGTACTCGTCGCATGGGAGAGGCAGATCTTCTCGGGGTGACCGACCTCATAATAGGTCTGCTTCTTTCACTGACTTTCTGATCTTCATCTGTAGACTCAGAGGAATTATCACTTTCCGTCAAGCTCATCCGCTCAGCTAGTGCAATTTTTGCTGGAGAGATGCCTTCAGTAGAAGTGTTTGGTCTACCAATCAATGCATTTGAGGGATACATTCCTTCAATAGTATCCTCAAGGTCCTCTGGATTTTTCTTTGAACCATCAGAGTATTTTTCTTTAACAGAGGGTTCAGACAGTTGTTCTTCTGAAATCAATGATAAGTACTTGGATAAAGCGTCCCTAATATGAGAGAAATAAATTAATATATAAACCCAAGGAAAGTAATAAATAGTACATTATTTAGTTGCATGGAAGCTGATATATAGTCAAAAACACTGATGACAATGAAGGAAAAAATCAAGTGGGATGCCTTGACCTAACAAAACTATTATTTGAGTCAACTATAAGGCAAAAATGAAATACTATATATGAATAGGTGACATATAAAATTGTCATTGAAAAGGGCTAATTTTTCTAAAAATAGGGGTTCTAGGAAAGATCATAGATTATATTTCATGGAATAAAAAACACTCCATTATTTGTTTTACTTTTAAGGTTATATTTCCCTAGCGATAGACATCAATTGTTGTAGTGAACATGAGCCTAACTTGCAATTTAAGCCTAGAATAGAACTTTCACCTTACCACACCACAGAAAAGCATGAACAATAAAATTATGTACATGCATTAAGAATTAAGAAGACCTCAAGCTAATAGATTTCTGCAGTATTTAAATAGCAATATAGAAACATATCATACAAACACAGTATCTGAGCTCATAACATGATTCAAAAGGCCATGATATATTTTCTCCAGAGAAAATATCATTAAATGTATGTAGTTTATCTTGATACCTCAAATCTCTCACTTGAAAATGTTGTGAAAATTTTGCTAGATCAGATAAGTGTTTCACAGACAAAGTAGCACCAGCAGCTTGGCTAAACAATGCCACTAACTCTTCTTGCAGTCCAACAATCCTCAATTCTATTGCACGCAGCAATTCATTCCTGCAGAATCATCTTATTCAGTGGGTGAATCATGGTTGAATATATATGGTGATGAAGATGGAAAAATACTAACTTTGTAGCATCAGATGCTTCTGCCTCGATTTCTGTCTGCAGAAAGTTGAAGAATGACCAAAACCAAGTTAATTACCTCTAAAACTTAGAAATGCAAGAGAATAATATCAGAAATGGCCCTGTGGAAACAGAGAAGAGTAAAGCAATGATTTACATTTGTTGGTTCAACACCTTCAAGGTGGCTACCTGTAAATTAGGAAACCAGAAGTTTAGATGGCATAAATGTAATATGCCAGATTGAAGGAAAATAAAGTAAAGCAACACTTGCAACATTGTTGACCTATCTAATTAATTTTCATATAAAAATATAATCTTCTGTTGATTTTAAATACCTCGGTGTAGACTCTAAATAGTTAAACTAACAAATAGACAATTTGCAAAAACAACAGTAATGGCCATTTGAAAAGATAGTTGCCTCGCCAAGAAATAGAGTGAAAAATAAAACAATTGAAATTCATCATAGTATTGACCATGGATTAAGATATTGTGTTGCACCGGTTGGAACCGGTGGAATTTATCGTTCTACCCGCTGACCAGCACAGATTTGAAACAGGAACCAAGCCAGGACCTCGTAGCAGCCTCGCAAGGTTGTAGAGGAAGCCACGCAGTGTACTTTTTTTTTTCAATTTTTCTCCTTTTTATTCCTTTTCCCTATTTCTTTCTCTCTTTTCGACTGTTAATTTTTTCCCCTCCTTTATTGCTATTTTTTCCCATTCTTCATGTTAATTTTTTGTCCTCCATCGTTAGTTTTTTTCCCCTCCTTCCCATCCACAAGAGTAGAAAAAAATTTCTTGAACTCTTCCACAAGGGTAGAAATAAAATCACTTAAACTCTTTAAGGATAGTTGATTTTTTCCCTCCTTAATCCGTTCATAATTAATTTTTTCCATTTTCATTCGTCCACGAGATAAACAGAAAGAAGAAAATCCTCTTAAAGGATGATTAATTTTTTTCTCCTATTCATCTATCCACGAAGTAAACATTTAAAAAAATCACCTAGAGATGGAGAAAATAAATTATTAAAAAATAATAAATAATAAATATAATATATTTTCTAACCTTATAAAATATATTACTACTGACAAATTAAATTATTCTCTATATAAAGTTGGTTTAATTTTAAATTAATCAAAATAAATCCAAATTAAATCCACTTTAAGCCTACTTAATCCACTATGTCTACTTAGTGGATTTCAGCTAACCCTAAACTGTCTTTTACTCAATAAGCACCAAACATGAAGAAAATATTAAAATTTGAACTCAACATTTAACAGCTTAACTATTTTTCAATAGTAAGTATCTATGATAATCAAGTATTAATAAAAATATTTTTTAATAAATATATTTATATTTAAAAAGTAACGAAACTGTAACGGCCCGCGTCGTTCCGATCAAAAACGGACACTTCAACTGGTTTAAAATTTTAAACCTTGATATTGCCGTTGTTCATCTTTGAGTAGGAAAATTAATAAACTAAATGTCATGATCATCGAAGCCCAAGAAGACTTAGTTTGCACATTTCCATTACCTTTTAAGAGATATACAACCCATAGACTCCATCTACCTATAACTCGGGGACATCTAATGCTTCAAAATGTTTTTAAGAATGATTGATCAATTTTCTAGTATTTTAAAGACATAATTTATGGAATGTAGTAAAGAAAATCCTGCAACCACAAATTCTAAAGCTTAACCCATAAAATTATTGTTTAAGTGATATACCATCCTAGAAGGATGGCTCTTATCTAGCAGACATATGGAGGCTGTCTACTCGAACCCACTGCATTCAGCAAATTCAGAGTAGCGACAAACAAAACTAGCTGTTAATACATTTACATTTCCCATATAGACAAGGTATACTGTAGAATAAGATACAAGGATTACAACCACCTACTCCAACAAACAGAATTTCAGCAATGAATGTATGTAATGTTCTTTCCCAGAAATTATTGAAATAGAAATTTAGCTTCAAAAGAGGACATAGGTGGATTCATTCATAGATAATGCAACAACTTTTCATCATATTTTATACAATTTACCCATATATAAGAAAATATTAGCATAAGATAAATGATTAAAAATAATTAGTGTTATGACTTTTGCTCAACCAGATGAAGCTAGGAATCAGATGAATTTTATCTGCATTCCCAAAAAATTGTCATGTTTTCATCAATCGTCATTGTTATTTGTTTGTATCTCTGCCATATAGGGATCAAATCAATTGATGAAGTATGAATACAACCTAAATAATTAAGCATCCTCTTCCAAGGATGCTATTGTATGCAAATTGTCGACCAGTTACATGGAAATTACCATTAATGAACAGCTTCCATCAAGTGACATGATTATGGACAGGATTCTATTGTATGTTGGATTTTATTATCCTATTAGGTAGACTTATTTGTAAATTGAACATGCGAATACAATCCAACCTTTAAAATGATCTAACTTATGTTTATTGGGTTCGGGTTATTGGATGCAGGTTTAGTGTGTAGAACCCTTTAGCCAATCCGTTATTATCTATAGGCTGATAACGAATTAGATTCATATATAAAGGGAAGGTCCCCAAGGGTTTAGGGAGATAATCTTGATCTAGTTTCTTGTTCCCATTGACAAGAAGCTTTTCGACGCCGTCATCCCTTAAGCCCTTTGGAAAACCTTCGTTCTCCTTTCCGCTGCGCCTTCTTCCACAGGGATCAAGCCGAAGACGCTTTACACAGACATGGCCCTTCAATAAGGTTCCTTGTCTTGATATGTATATAT
>JBAMIB010339323.1:0-11117 GCA_037177415.1 Kaempferia rotunda | reverse complement strand
TTATTATTATTATTATTATTATTATTATTAACGGGGCTATCGGGGCGGGTTCGGGGATGGAGATAGCATTCCCATACCCACTCCAAATTTGCCACGGGGATTTTTTCAAATCCCCGAACCCGAACCCGATAATATTCCCTGAACCTGCCCCATTTCGGATTTTCCTCGTGGGACCCTGAACCCGTGGAGAAAATTGCCATCCCTAGGGAGACAGGAGACAACTTATACTTTGAGGTAGAGCTCATTAGTGAATTATGATAGTTGAGAGACTTATACTTTGGAGTTAGGATAGATCTTGACTTAGGCGAACACTTGATCATTTTTATAGTCTATGTTTTAGTTGACTGGTGAGGTGAGTTGACTAGGGAGTTGATTGGTGAGCTGAGTCGGCTAGATAGGTAACTCAGGCTTGTTGTTGGCTTGCTAACACCACACATCTGTTCTGAGCCAGATGAACTCGTTTAGTTGACCAATATTGGAATCTAATCGATTGATGACTCAACGTAAACATTGGTAGATAATTGTTGATATGATACAATGAAGTTGCAATGGTCAAATGACATAGGGAGCTAATGGCGGAAGCATGTTGACTGGGATAGCCGTTATCAGATTGAAGACTTTAGCGATTGGAAAAATAGTCGATTGATTGACAATAAAACAATAAAAGTGAAGTTTCAAAATGTTTGAAAGCTATAAAAGGAATACCAAAAGGAGCATTCAAAGGTTAGCAAAAATATATATAGCCTAATCTCTTGAGCTTTCTCTCTTGTACTTATACCTAAATCTTATGAGCTTTTCCTTTGTAATAATTGTAAGAAGATTGTTGTAAGATGTTGTTTCCACCTATGGAAGGCATCCATGAAGGAGAAAGCTAATGGGCTTTAGGGAATAAATCATTGAAAAGTCATAGGTCGTAGAGTAAGAATGAGGGTTCCAAACCACATTATATGGTTTGTTAATATTGACTTGTTTATTCTTTAATTTTTGCTGCATATAATCTTGTGGGTTTGACCTTGTTAATGCATTAACAAAAGTATTGATAGCTATTTCAAAGTTTAAGTACTATTCGCTCTCCTCTAGCCATTTGTTCATTTTATGTCACGGTCCTATTTGATGTATGCTATTTGTATTGGTATTGTGCTAGTTTTTGAGAGTCTAATTACCATAAATTGGAAACTTGAATCATGAAGAGAAACTTTTTGCGCTAGAGATTTGAAACTAAATTAATCCAAACTAATTTACAATATGCAATTTCAAATCAGCAATGAAAAACACAAAAGAGTAATTGAGTGGATAAGTGCTAGAATCCATTTAGATGAGAACTAACCTATTAAGTTGCTAGACTGCTACTAGGGGCGGGGTTAGGGTCTTGGTTCAATGTAGGTAACAATATAATATAATCAATAAAATAAAATAAATATAAAATTTTATAATCATAAAGCACCACAAAATAATTAGCTTACAATTGTTCTTTTTGAGTTTTCATTTTTTGAAACCTTTATATAATAGCTTCATTATCAACGGTTAAAAAAATATTTTTCTCAGACAATAAAACTATCATTCGTCCAATCATCACGTTCGATTGCGCAATCTGTCTTTCACAATTCGACAGAAAACACACTCTCTACTATTGCAATCGCAATCGAAAGAAATTAGAAATTAAAAGATCCAACAATATTTACCACAACAGTTAGAACGTTTGCAAGATGATCCAACAAATTTACCATATCACCAACACCAATAACATGAAGAAATTAGAAATCTTAAGATTTTTCTTTGTCGTAACCATAAGGGCTTAAAGCACTTATTTACATGCCCACTACTATCCATATAAAACAACTAACAGTTACTTCTTTCTTGATACAATATGAGATTTATCAACAAAAATAGAAATGTTATTTGATACTCCTTGGAAAGATAAGTCCTTTATTAGCATGACCATGGTGATTACACGGTGAATTTACAACATTTTTTTGGCGTATTTGGTTGGTCAAATGAGTTCTATATCATATATTCTTAGAATATGTCCTCAAGTTAACTCCTCCTTGGGATAGGTAATACTGCTCGTGAATTTTTTTTTTCTCCTTTGTGGACAGTTAATAATCCTCTTTGGAACTAATAATTTTTTAAAATTTTTTCTAGAACCCAGTGTGGACAGCTACCAACATTAGGTCTACATTAGCTCCGCCCGTGACTGCTACCATCATGCAGATAACCCTCTCCATGCCTCACCATGTCTTGGATTAGGATTGCTTCGATACTAATTGTCATAGTTCACTTAGATGAGAGAACTGATCTATTAAGTTGTCAGGTCCAAGCACTCATATCTAAGCCCAAGTTAATGGTAGCTAACTCATCTAAGCTTATACATCTTCTCTATTAGACTAAATTGGGTGGTACAATAAGTTCTTGCAAAGTTTTATATATTGAATTTGTAATTTGATAAGGAGATAGAAATCCTTAAAATGATAAAGAACAAGTTCTTAAAATTGTGAGGAACTTTTCAAACTTAGTATGATGGTTGTGTCTTTCAATATAGATTTACATAAAGTTCATCGGTATGACAAGATTCATGTATGGTGTAGTGGACTTTAGATGGCTGGGACTTATAGTTTGTTTCTTTTTTTGCTGCTGCTGTGGCTGTTTCCAGGGATCGTGGTAGCATGGATGACACTGATGGAACTATTTCAAGTGTTGCCCAATGCATAGAGAAGTTGCGTCAGATTTACTCTACTGATAAAGAGAAAGAAAACTCTTTGAAAGAGCTGCTAGATCTGATCATAACTCGTGATAGTGCTTTTGGGGCTGTTGGTTCTCATTCCCAGGCAGTTCCTGTTCTTGTTACTCTTCTCAGATCAGGGTCATCAGGAGTGAAGATTCTGGCTGCAACTGTTTTAGGATCACTTTGCAAGGAGGAAGAATTAAGAGTGAAAGTACTACTTGGTGGCTGCATTCCTCCTTTACTTGCCTTGCTTAAATCCAACTCAGCTGAGGCCCAAACAGCTGCTGCAAAATCTGTTTATGCTGTTTCACAAGGTGGAGTGAAGGATCATGTGGGCTCCAAGATTTTTTCAACTGAAGGTGTTGTGCCTGTCCTGTGGGACCAACTGAGAAATTATCCCAAAACTGGAAGCACAGTTGGTAGTTTGCTTATTGCTGCTTTAAAAAACTTATCCAAAAACACTGAGGGATTCTGGTCAGCAACTATAGAATTTGGTGGAAATGATATACTAATAAATCTTATTACTTGTGGCCAAACAAGTACCTTGGCAAATGTTTGCTATCTTCTTGGATGTGTAATGACGGAAGATGCATCAGTTTGTTCTCGAGTAACAGCTGCAGAAACCACCAAGCAACTCTTGAAGTTGATCGGGCCTGGTAATGAAGCCTCTGTTAGAGCTGAGGCTGCAGGAACTCTTAAAGCACTTTCTGCACAGTGTAAGGAAGCAAGACGAGAGATTGTCAATTTAAGTGAAATTCCTTCTTTGATAAATGCAACTATAGCCCCATCAAAAGAATTCATGCAAGGGGAATCTGCCCAAGCATTACAGGAAAATGCAATGTGTGCATTGGCTAATATATCTGGCGGGTTGTCATATGTGATTTCCAGCCTTGGTGAGAGCCTTGAATCATGCAGTTCACCTTCACAGATAGCTGACACATTGGGTGCTTTAGCTTCAGCCTTAATGATATATGATTTGAAGGCTGATGCTATCAGGGCTTCAGACCCTTCAGTTATTGAGAAAATATTGGTCAACCAGTTTAAACCAAACTTATCATTTCTTGTACAGGAGCGTACTATTGAAGCCTTAGCTAGCTTGTATGGGAACACCATTCTCTCAAGAGCACTTAAAAATCCTGATGCAAAGCGCCTGCTTGCTTGTTTGATAACCATGACGACAAATGAGGCACAAGAGGAACTTATTAAGTCTCTTGTGGTATTATGCAACAGAGATTGTAGTCTATGGCATGCACTGCGTGGTCGTGATGGTGTTCAGTTGTTAATCTCTCTTCTTGGCCTCTCTTCAGAGCAACAGCAGGAATGTGCAGTTGCTTTGCTTTGCCTTCTGTCCAATGAGAATGATGAAAGCAAATGGGCTGTAACTGCTGCTGGAGGGATACCTCCTCTTGTTCAAATCTTAGAAACGGGATCTTCAAAAGCAAAGGAAGATTCTGCAACAATCCTTGGCAACCTTTGTAATCACAGTGAAGATATAAGAGCATGTGTGGAAAGTGCTGATGCTGTACCTGCTTTACTTTGGCTGCTAAAGAATGGAAGTGATAATGGGAAGGAAATTGCATCAAGAACGATAAATTATCTAATTCAAAAGTCTGATACTGGAACTATCAGTCAACTATCAGCTTTACTAATCAGTGATCAACCTGAGTCTAAAGTTCATGTATTGAATGCGCTTAGAAGTTTGCTCTCAGTGGCTCCGCTCCCTGACATTCTACGCGAAGGAAGTGCTGCAAATGATGCCATTGAGACAATGATAAAAATCTTGATCTCATCAAGGGAAGAAACTCAAGCAAGCTCAGCATTAGCCCTTGCAGAACTCTTTGACAGCCGCAAAGACTTACGGGAAACCCCTGTCGCTATGAAGACCCTTTTGACTATAATAAAGCTCCTTAATGCGGACTCAGAAAAACTTTTATCTGAGGTTTCACGCTGCTTTGCTGCTATTTTTCTTTCCATTTTACAGAACAAGGAGGTTGCTGAAGTTGCTAGAGATGTACTCACCCAGCTAATTCTGCTTGCCAATTCCCCAGCTATTACAGTAGCTGAGCAGGCGATTCATGCTTTGGCTAATCTTTTTCTTGATCATGAAATTGCTGCACAAGCATTTCCAGAGGATATTATTTTCCCTGCTACACGTGTCATGGGAGATGGCACTATAGATGGCAAAACTTATGCTGCAGCAACAATTGCACGGTTTCTTCGTCATCGAACCATGGATCAAACGTTGGCTGACATTGTGAACCGTGCTGGGACAATTCTCAAACTCACTGCAATTCTTGAGTTTTCTAGTGTTGAAGATTCAGCTACATATGAAGTTCTTGAGGCACTAGTGATGTTGTCAAGGTCAAAAGGTTCAGTAGAACTCACAAATCCACCATGGTTAGTACTTGCTGAAAATCCCTCTAAGATAGTCCCTTTGGTATCTTGTATAGTTGGAGGAACACCCTTATTGCAAGATAAAGCTATAGAAGTGGTGTCGAAACTGTGTTATGATCAGCAAACTGTATTTGGTGTTCTGCTCTCTGAAGCTTCTGGATGTGTGTCATCAATTGCAAAAAGGGTCATTGAGTCAAATAATTTCAAGGTCAAAGTTGGGGCAAGTGCTCTTCTAATTTGCATTGCAAAAGAGCAAAGCCAGAGGCTGATTGAAGATTTGCATGAATCAAGCTTATGCAACCGACTTATTCACTCTCTTGTTGGGATGTTGCAGTATAAAGGTTCTTCAGCTGACAAAATAGATGATGAATGGACAACAGGTATAAGAATTAGTAGGAATGCTACAGGGAAACCTATATCTGGAGAAATTGAATGCAGCACAGCCTTGATCTCTAGTAACATGATGGCTCCATGGCTGCTTGCTAAACTTGCTGTTCACACTAAAAGTACTAAAACAACCCTAATGGAGGCTGGGACAGTTGAAATTCTCACAGACAAGATCTCTCAGCACGGGTGCCTGCCTATACAGGTAAATTGAAATTCTGCACCATCAATTTATTCCTATTTTATGAGTTTTTTTTTGTGTGCGTGTGTGGATATTTTAACACAAATATTGAAAGGCAATATGACATTTAGCTTAGAGCAATGGATACTATTAAGACACTAAAGAAGGCTGTGAAGGAAATTTCAATATTCTATATTCTATTAGAGCATTTCAAATATCTACATTTTATTCTCTCAAATATTTTAAGTATTTATGATAAGATGGTTGGTATATCTTTCATTATTTTTCCTTTTCTAAGTTGTATTATCTTTTTAGTATCGTTGATATATTCACTTGAGTATTATTTTCTATTTTTTATATAAGTGTATAATTCTGTTATTATCCATTTTTGTCTGAAGTATTTTTTACTTTTAGTGAATTAAGTCAAAAGTCAAAACCAAAAAAAAAAAAACAACTGGGTATTATTGCATCATGTTGCAATTGTCTGTATTTTTTTATTAGAGACTTCTGCTCCTCCACTGCTTCTACTCTACTCTCCTATTCTTCAATCTTCATCTGTATTATTGGGGCACCCAATTTTCAATGAACCACTTCCATTTGCCTCTTTCGATCCAATTATGTTGATTTTCAATTTTCTCCTGCAGATTAAAGTTAAACATTCTCATGAGTGAATGGCCTTTGCCTCCCAAATTGCTAGCCCAACTTAATCTATCCCGAAGCAACTTGAGCAATTCTAAGTATGCAACATTTGAACTTGAAAATTGCTAAGTTTAAACATTAGCCTATTCCTGCAAGCTATTAACTCTTTTGCTGAATATAACATTTTAAAATCATATTCCTTATATCTTTGACACTATGGTTGCTTAGAACTTTCGTCTCTTTGAACATGAAACTTGCAGAGCGATTCCAGGGAAGATAACAGTACATGGGTTTCTGCTTTGCTCTTATCGTTGTTATTTCAAGACAGGGACATTGTTCGATCAAACGCAATAGCACGCTCGATTCCAGTGCTTTCAAGTTTATTGAGATCTGAGCAGTCTGCAAACAGATATTTTGCTGCACAATCTTTGGCAAGTCTTGTCTGTAGTGGCAGCAGAGGAACTTTGCTTTCTGTTGCTAATTCTGGAGCAGCTAGTGGTCTTATATCTTTGCTTGGTTTTTCAGACACTGATGTCGCTGATCTTATAGAATTGGCGGAAGAGTTCTCATTGGTTCCAAATCCACAACAAGTTGCATTGGAGAGGTTATTCAGAGTTGATGACATAAAGATCAGCTCAACTTCACGGAAAGCCATACCTCTTCTTGTTGATCTACTCAAGCCAATTCCAGATCGACCAGGTGCACCATTTCTGGCTTTGAGCCTTCTAACACAGTTGGCAATAGATTGCCCATCTAACAAAGCGATAATGGTAGAATCTGGGGCTTTAGAAGCACTAAATAAGTACCTCTCTCTTGGTGTGCAAGATACTACAGAAGAAGCTGCCACAGATTTATTGGGCATTCTGTTTAGTACTGCTGAAATAAGGCATCATGAATCAGCGCATAGTGCTGTTAATCAACTTGTTGCAGTTCTGCGTCTAGGAAGAAGAAATTCCAGGTACAGTGCTGCTAAAGCACTTGAGAGTTTGTTTTCATCAGACCACATTAGGCATGGAGAATCAGCTAGGCAAGCTATTCAACCCCTGGTGGAGATTCTAAGTACAGGTACTACAAGGGAACAACATGCAGCTATCGCTGCGCTTGTTAGATTGCTCAATGATAACCCATCAAGAGTTTCTACTGCTGTGGATGTTGAGCTTAATGCAGTGGATGTTCTCTTCCGCATTCTTTCATCGAACAATTCTCTAGAACTGAAGGGGGATGCTGCAGAATTATGTGCTGTTCTCTTTAGAAATTCAAGAATTCGGTCTACTGCAACTGCTGCACGCTGTGTGGAGCCTTTGATGACTCTATTGGTTGGCGAGGCCAGTCCTTCCCAGAACTCTGCAGTTCGGGCATTGGATAAGCTTTTGGATGATGAGCAGCTGACAGATGTAGTTGCTTCACATGGAGCTCTTGTCCTACTGGTAAAGCTTCTCTCTGGTAGAAAATATAGCCTTCATGAGGTTGTTGCTAGAGCATTGATAAAATTAGGCAAAAACAGGCCAAATTATAAGTTCGAAATGGTGAAATGTGGAGTAGTAGAAAATATACTTAGCATCCTCTGTGAAGCTCCAGATTTTCTGTGTGTTGCATTTGCAGAGCTTCTTCGGATACTGACTAACAATGCTAGTGTAGCTAAGGATCCATCAGCAGCCAAACTTGTAAAGCCACTTTTTCTTTTACTTTCAAAATCCGAGCATAGTGCAGATGGACAGCATAGTGCAATGAAGGTTCTTGTTAATATTTTGGAGCAAGACAGGTGTCAAACTAATAATTATAATTTGACACCAAAACAGGCTGTTGAACCAGTTATCTCTCTATTGGCTTCACCTACTCAAGCAGTACAACAATCAGCAGCCGAACTCTTGTCAATTTTACTTTTAGAGGAAGGCCTACAGAAGGATCCAGTGACTGAGCAAGCAATAATTCCTCTCATTCAAATTCTTGGATCAGGTTCATGCATTGTACTGCAGAAAGCAATAAATGCTCTTGTTATGATTGTTATGATCTGGCCAAATACAATTGCAAAAGAAGGTGGCGTCCAGGAGTTATCCAAGGTCATACTTCAATCTGAGACTCCCTTGCCTCAATCAATATGGGAATCTGCAGCTTCTATCCTATCCAGCATCTTGCAGTACAGCTCTGAATATTTTCTGGAGGTGCCTGTGGCTGTTCTGGTGCAACTGCTTCATTCTGGAGTAGAAAGCACAGTCATTGGTGCTCTTAATGCCCTCCTTGTCTTGGAAAGCGACGATTCAACTAGTGCTGAAGCGATGGCTGAAAGTGGTGCCATTGAGGCTTTAGTGGAGCTTGTCGGGAGTCATCAGTGTGAGGAAACTGCAGCAAGATTACTGGAAGCGTTATTAAAC
This sequence comes from Kaempferia rotunda, assembly GCA_037177415.1. NCBI lineage: Eukaryota > Viridiplantae > Streptophyta > Magnoliopsida > Zingiberales > Zingiberaceae > Kaempferia > Kaempferia rotunda. The sequence goes on along the minus strand of JBAMIB010339323.1, from coordinate 2,425 downwards.
AATGTGAAGATCAGAGAGACAAAGGCAGCTAAGGCCGCAATTGCACCACTATCAATGTATCTTCTAGATCCACAAACACAGTCCCAGCAGGGGAAGATGCTTGCAGCTCTTGCCTTGGGTGACCTTTTCCAGAATGAAGGTCTTGCTCGAACTACAGATGCTGTTTTAGCATGTCGGGCTCTGATAAATCTCCTTGAAGATCATCCAACTGAAGAAATGAAAGTTGTAGCCCTTTGTGCACTGCAAAACTTGGTAAGTTATAGCCGATCAAATAAAAGAGCAGTTGCAGAAGCTGGTGGTGTCCAAGTTGTTCTAGAGCTTATCAACTCAAGCAATCCAGATACATCAGTTCAAGCAGCAATGTTTGTTAAGCTTCTTTTTTCCACTCAAACTATTCAAGAATATGCTTCCAGTGATACAGTAACAGCAATTACTGGTAAAATCTTGTGGACTTAGTCTCTTAAAAAATGTCAACATGTTCAATCACTTAACTTTTTTCTGCATAATATTATGATGCCTGCCCCTCATTTAGCGGCTTAATAAATAGTCATATGTCATAAATGTCTGAATTATGGGACGTGCAGCTAAACTTTGTTACCTCTTTTATATGGTTTATAAGGGTGAATAAAAAGAGTACAATTGACTGGCTTAGATTTGATATTTTCACCAACTTCCAATAGGATTGAGTTGAAACTCAATTACTCAAGATGCTTTTCACTTATTTCTACGATAATTATTTGCTAATTTTGTTTGACAGCATATTATCTGTGTTACATTCTATTTTTCTTCACATTTTTTTAGATTATTTTATTGTTAGTCTCTTACATAAATTGGATATATGTGCAGCTATGATTGAGAAGGATTTGTTAGCCTCAGGAAATGTGAATGAGGAGTATTTAAAAGCACTAAGTGCACTGCTAAGCAACTTCCCTCGCTTGAGAGCCACTTAACCAGCTACACTTAGTATTTCACTTTTAGTAATATCTCTCAAAACAGGATCTGAGGTATCTCAAGAGGCAGCATTGGATTCATTATTTCTTCTCAGGCAGGCATGGTCTATGTGCCCAAACGAAGTTTACAAAGCTCAGTCAGCTGCAGCCTCAGAGGCAATTCCTTTACTGCAATTCTTGATTCAATCTGGCCCGCCTCGGTTTCAGGAGAAGGCTGAGCTACTGTTACAGAGTTTGCCAGGGACATTAACTGTTATCATAAAACGTGGCAACAATATGAAACAATCAGTGGGAAACCCAAGTGTCTACTGCAAACTTAGGCTGGGCAATGATTCACCTAGAACAACCAAGGTAAAACAGTTCTTATTCTATTCTTTGTGCATTAATAAATTAGATATTTGAGCCTAAGATTTGACATTATCTCTTGCAAAATTTTATTTTGCTTCTTTCACAATAGATATTTGAAAGTCAGTTTTTACAACTCTGAAGTTTGTGACACTGAGTCATGGCTCCCAGAATCAAGTTACATGTGTATCCCACTGAAACTTTGTTCATTGAATTATTTTGTAGGTTAAATTTTATTTCTTGGTATTATGTATCTTTTTTTTTCTTTTACTAGAAGGGGGTTAATTATTGTTAGTGACAATATGTTTTATGTGAATCCGTAAGCAGGATGGATTAATTCAATTCTTTGTTCTCTGAAGAAAGTATCCAAAAATCTTGTTAAAGCACTAGGTTAAATATGAAGTGTCTTCCATTCAAGAATATTTCCCTCATATTGACAATCAGCAAAAAATATCCTAAGACACTGAATAACAGCAACTCAAATCCTTTTTTCCTCCTTTCACATAGGCAACCATCTTTTCCTGCTCTCTTGATCTTGAATTACCTGGTATCGAATGCATCTCTGAGTTTACTAGGCACACTTCTTTTCCTTCACATTGTCATCTTTAGTATGCCCTAATAAGGTTGATAGCAATTTAGAGATACTCAGCACACTTCAATATTCTCAAATAAGAGAATGATTAGGTGGTGATTTTGCATTTAAAACTTGTGTGATTTACAAGTATTGATATTTTGAGTCTAAGCAACCGTACCCTAATATCCTTGTTCCATGTTAATAGTAGATTGGTCTGTGTTAAAAGGTTGCTTTCTCCATTTTATATTTCCTTTTGTAGGCCAGGGTGATGACATCCAAAATTACATTTCCATTTTGTAACTTTACTCATTTGTAATTATTCACCAATTTTTGTCTTTCTCCAAATGATTAATATTGAGTTTATAAAATTAACATTTTTCAACATTAACTTTTTTTTTTTTCTGTTACAACAACAATAACCAAGTTTTATCCCACTATGTGGGGCAGGCTAACTTATTTTTTTATTTTCAATAGAAAGAAAATAAGAAAATAAAACTTATTTTCTTTCTGTTGAAAAAGAAAAAATTTCTTGTTATATATTGGTTTCCTTGTAGTT
>JBAMIB010339113.1:0-11118 GCA_037177415.1 Kaempferia rotunda | reverse complement strand
TTCAAGCTTGTTTGTTTAATTGATCTTGTGTATATTGAACGAACATAAACAAGCTCTTACCAAGCCGAACACCAAGCCTGTTCACGAACGTTTGGTTCATTTACAGCCCTAAGCACAAATAGAGGGAAGGGAAGAGGAGAAGCAATTATTTTCCTCGTTTGGTTAGGTAGAAGAATAGAAAGAAAAAGAAAAAGGGGTACAATTTGACTCGATTTTCCCCACTTTGACTCCCTTCTAAAAGCGGATGGAAGAGGACATAACTAGTGAAAAATATTGAAAAGATTAGCATAAACTTGCATGCCTTGGAAATGATAGATTCAAAGCACGAAAATTGTCATTTTGTCTCATTTTCAAACAGACAAAACAAAGGAAATCCCTCTCCCTTTCTTCCTTCCCTTCTTCCCTCCCTCAACACCCTTTCTTTCCTCTCTCTTCTTTTCTTAAAGTAGAGCTAGCATTAGTGTTTCATCTACTCCACATGACTAACAAATGGAATAGAAGAATGAACCATGAGAAGAAAAATCTTCTATAACCATTGAGTGGTGCTGTTCTTCCTACCTTCTTTAGTGTTTATCTTCTACACATGATTGACAAACATTATCTAAGTATTTGGAAGAGCATCATTTTGTCTTGGTTAGTTATGCACCCTATTAACTGATGTACACTTTGTCTCAATGGGTACCCTTGAAATTTTCTTTGCATGTGTAGCATAGTGGTATTTACCTGTGCTGACACTATATTCAAAGAATGAAACAATATCTTTCTCCTTTTGGTTGTGCCAACTGATACTCATCAACACTTGAAATCATAATAACAACACATTATATATTGATAGAATATAAACTATTATACTATAATATTATAATGAATTTATATTAATCTTTGTGGTTGATATTTTATTTATACAAGAATTAAGATATCTCATAATTTGGTACACACCCTTGGTTTTTTGTGATGAAGCAATGTTGTGACAGATAGCCATCCTCTAGCCAACTTGTCCTTGGATGAGTTGAGTGCTACACTATTCTGAATTCGTTTCACTAAAATCATTTTTCTCTGAAAATAATAGATTTACATGGTGGAACTGCTTTTAGGTCCCAGTCCTTTGATGTCTCCTAGAACATTTTTTTATGGGGGAAGTAGACGCAAAAGAACTGCATAAATGGTACCTTTTTTAGTGAAATTAATAGTTAACAGCTGGGTAATTTAACAAAGACATGTTCCCATTGAGTGCAAGATTTCACAGAACCGAGTTATTTTCCCCTTTTACAATAATATTTTCCTCATATTGAGTACTGAGATTTTTTCCCCACTGATGTCTGACAGAATTTTTTTTATTGATTTTTTCATTAAGCTTGCAAGTAGCTATGATCCAAAGTTTGGTGGTTTTGGTACTGCTCCAAAATTTCCTAGGCCAGTGGAAGTTTATATTCTGCTTTATGAGTCAAGGAAGCTTATGGAGAAAGGTCAGCAAAGTGATGCTAATAAAAATGTGGAGATGGTTTGCCATACTTTGCAATGCATGGCTAGAGGTGGAATCCATGATCATATTGGAGGTGGATTTCACAGGTATAGCGTGGACGAACATTGGCATGGTAAGCGTTCAACAACTAGTTTTTGTAGTTTCTCTTATAATTTTAGCAAGCTATAAATGTTCTAATTTTATAGAAAATACTAATAGAATCACTGCTTGCTAATGGAGATTTGAAAATCAGATTTTGTTTTTCTTTAAAAAAAAAAAAAGGTTATACATAATATAACAACCCATTTTAGCCCCCACCATTTCATATTGGCTATACATCTTATACCTCTAGTTAATTATAGGCCAAACTGTAGCGATATTGCTATATCTTGAATCATCTTTCATTGCATTAAAGATTTTTTTTGGTTTTCTTCTTCACCTTATAAAAGTCTAATCAATTCAACATGTCTAACGTAGAACTTTTGCTTCTTTTTTTTTAACATGTCCTACCATCTTAATATAGTCTGTCATTTTATCATCTATCCATACTATGTGTTATTGTTCCTTGATTGTCATATTTTGACTCTTTTTTTCTTTCTAATAACTCATATTCCTTAATTTTCTTTATTATCAACTAAAAACATCAGTATGTTTAACTGCAATCCATATATAAACAAAAGGAGCATACAGAGTGTCAGCCATTGGAATGATCATGGGATTGTAGTGGCATGACCATCTTTGTATCTTTAATCCCGCTTAAGGTCAATCCACCAATGATTGTCTGGAATCACAATAAAACAACTATTAACTATCACAATAAAACAATTATTAACTACTAGTATCCTAACAGAACATAAACAAAATAAACCATGTATCTCTATTGGGTAAACTTAACAACTAACATAATACTGCAAACTTGACCAATACTTTTTAAATTTGAGGCAAGAGCAAAGAATGAGGATGAGAAAAATGCCACTCCAGTTATAACTAATGTGATTGTTTGTGAATGGTTCAGAATTTCAGATATCTGAATAAATCCTATGGTTATGGCTACTATGAGTTCCCACAGCTACTGTTGTCGTAGTTACTTCAATCCTACCTTAGTCAAATCTGATGAGATCAACTTTTACTTGCCCGAGCTCAATGTCGTTGCCCCTGGCTCTTGCCATCACTGCAGTCAGAGATTAAACAAATCTAATAAAAGCATAGATTTTATTTTAGGTTAAGCACATTTCAAGTTGATCAATTTATAATTAAATTCTGGATCTGACCGTTGGAGGTGGTTCAGTATATTGAAAGATACTACCAGTGATGACTAATAACAGTGATAACATCATTTTTGTTTTTCTCTTTCGAGGAAAAGGTGTTCAATATATCACAGGTTAATGAAGTCTCAGTGCGAAAAAAATCATTAGAAAACACAGAGTGCATTACCATTTAGTATCAACCGATCAAATAAGGAAATAAAGCATATTCCCACCATGCTAGACTCCATATTAAACTTAGGGGTGTCAATTCGGGTGTGTGGGGTTGGGTTGGATTTTTTTTTTTTAAGTCTCAATCCAAATCCGAATTCAATCTGAAACCCCTAAATCCGACCAACCCGAACCCAACCCGTATAACCCGAAAATCCGATTCAAAACTACATTTTTTTTGTTATTTTCCCTTTAATTTTTCACTTTTATCTCAATACTTCATCATTATCATACTGACATTGATATTAATATACATAAAATGATCTTAATTTTCAAAATAAAATTTGATTTAACCTAAAAAAATACCCACTAAGTGACTAAACCTTAACTTTGGGTCAAATCGAGTCTACCCGAATCTGACCCGATCCGAATCCGAAAATTTCCAATCCGAACCTAATTTGTTCGGGTCGACTCAGATTGGGTCGTCGAGTCAGGTTCATTTTTGACACCCCTAATTAAACTAGTAGAATACTTGTTTGGTTATCACTATGGTATCTTCCAGATGTACATTAAACCATGTGCTACAGTCAACTAGTTTCACTTTGTTGTAGTTAGCAAATATTGATGCTTATCTTATCTTCTCTTCCTCTTACCAGAAACTGATTTGTTTGTATATAGTTGGTTCCTACAGTATGCTATGAATAATGACTTCCTTAAGCAGGAGTTATCATTTCCTAGTTTAAACAGTGCAATTTCCATGGTATGCAGTTCCGCATTTTGAGAAGATGTTGTACGATCATGGTCAGCTTGCCAATGCCTATTTAGATACATTTTCGATCACAAAGGACACCTACTACTCATCTGTTGCTCATGATATTTTGGATTATTTGAGGAGAGATATGATTGGAGATGCTGGTGAAATTTATTCTGCGGAGGATGCTGATAGTGCTGAATATCATGGTGCTACAACAAAGAAGGAAGGATCTTTTTATATCTGGACAAATCAGGAGGTCTTTTTTCCTTCTCATAGAGTCATTGACTGTTTATAATGACTTGAAAAAAATATTATCTGATTAGCAAATGACTGGTAATACTCAAATATTCATAGATAAAGTTCCTGAATGGATCAGAACTTCAAATAACAAGTATATGTGATTCGAACAACAACTAAAACAATTAATACATTGAGTTTATCTAGCACAAGGGATATATGTCGATTGATGTAAAACATTCATCCATGAACATAACTTAAGATCTGGTGTGAGATTGACATCTAACATTATGATTGATAGTCCAAGAGAAAAAAATATATAAAACAAGCTACTATCATATGTTTCCATCATATTAAATTGGCCAGTTCTTATGTTCGTTTAGGAGGTTGCTTAATGCATCTTCTTTCATTGTCTTCCTCTTATATCACTAATGTTCTTATTTTTTGTGATGTAGATTGAAGAGATTCTCGGAGAACATGCAAATTTGTTTAAAGATCATTACTACATTAAACCATCAGGAAATTGTGATCTTTCTACAATGAGTGATCCTCATGATGAATTTAAGGGAAAAAATGTTCTAATTGAGAGAAAAGATGTTCCTTCCATGGCATACAAATGGGACAAGTCTATAGACAAATACAATCAGATTTTGGAAGAATGCCGTAAAAAATTATATGATGCAAGGTCAAAACGGCCAAGACCACATTTGGATGACAAGGTCTTTTACTTCTATGGATAAAGCATTCCTCATTTTTGTAAGACTAGTTTTAACAAGGCTTCTTACTGAACCCATTGCTTCTCCAGGTAATTGTATCATGGAATGGGCTGGCAATTTCTTCTTTTGCAAGAGCTTCTAAAGTTCTCAAAGCAGAACCCAAGGAAACTCAATTTTATTTTCCTGTGATGGGATGTGATGTGAGCTTGATCCATTCTTGTTATTTCTGTTGAAATGGTCATTCCAGAAATTTTTGTAGGACAGATTTCTGTTCTCTGCCTAAAACTAATTGTTCTGTTATTCTTTTGTATGTTATCAATCAAATGCAATGTAATAAATAATTGTAGTTTCATAGAGACTACAATGTAGAACTCACCACCTTTAGCGACAAGTACCTCTCCATACTTACAATGGAGATAGCATGATGAAGCATTGGTAGGCATTTCATCTTCCATATCCTTTCAAAGAAGCATGATGCAACTGAATGCTCTGTTAATTGCAACAAGTCTTGATAGGTATCCAATGCTTAGATATCAGTTCAGACTTTGTTCGAGTATTCTCAAATAATTTTGATCGTTAAGGCTTCAACTCGGAATCATTGTTGCTTAGCTTCTGAATACCTTATCCTCTAGATCCAGACATATTAACTGCACAATACTTGCACATCTTATGGACCAACTCAGATTACTACTTATCTTTGGTACAGATGCAAGTGGTCTGAACAACTTGATACAATTGTTTGTAGATTTCTGATAAATTAATGTTTGATTAATAACTAATACGTGAAAATGTACTTAACAATGATTAAATAGAACTGCCATTCATTATTAGAAGACACGAGCAGATTTATGCTACATTTTGTTCAGAGTTCAATAAAATATCTTGACTGATGCTTCTCATTCTATGCCTTCTGTGATAATTTGATTTTGTTCTGTTGGATAACACTTTGCTTGTCTAAAACAATAAAAGTTACAAAAGGAAGTCTTACCAATCTAAAATATATAGCTCCAAATGCTGGAAATTGAATCTCATTAAGGGTTGATAGCATTTCTTTGTCGTTTAAACAATTCTTGGCTACATAGTTGAGTATGACAGAATATGTCTGAGTGTGTCTGATTAATATACCTTGTGTTTATGGCCTTATTTTCAGTGTACAAAATGACAAATTATTTCATCTTGATGTTTATGCCCAATGATCAGATGATTCAGATCTAGATTTTTTTTGTCGTCTACTTTCATAGAAAATTGTGAAAATACATCTGAATTCCATTGTGAAGCATGCTTGTTTGCTTTTAGAAGCTTAGTTTCTGCATATTGGATTATTCAATCTTGATGTTTACATCATGGGAAATGGATAGATGAATTTTTGAGCATCTGAATTATATCTGAGAGCACATCATTCATCTTTGCAAGTATCAAGAATATATGAACATATTTAGCAAACTAATGCATTATTTGACCAGTATCTTGAATGGTGTGATACTCATTTCTGGCATGTTGTTTCCTTTGGCAGCCAAGTGAATACCTTGGAGTTGCAGAAAAAGCAGCATCCTTTATCAAGAGCAAACTGTATGCTTCAAGTATTCACCGACTGCAACATAGCTTTCGCAATGGTCCATCTAAAGCACCTGGCTTTCTTGATGATTATGCCTTTCTCATTTCTGGTTTGCTAGATCTTTATGAGTTTGGTGGTAGGACTGACTGGTTATCCTGGGCAATTGAGTTACAAGCTACACAGGCAAGCAAATAGTTGACTCTTTTTTTTGTGGCCTTGCTTATGTTGCCTTAATTATTTAATGATGCACGACTCCTTTGCCAGGATGAATTGTTCCTGGACAAACAAGGAGGAGGTTACTATAATACTCCAGGGGAAGATCCTTCCGTCCTCCTTCGAGTAAAGGAAGATCATGATGGAGCAGAGCCATCTGGAAACTCAGTGTCAGCAATCAATCTGATAAGGTTGTCATCTATGGTTGCTGGTGCAAGGTCTGACAATTATAGGAGGACATCGGAACATCTTCTGGTATGTTATTGCTTGGCATAATAGACAATTCATACTTCTGCAAGTCTTGGCCATCCTGATGGCGCACTAGAAAAATATTTATTCATTAATTACCAGTTTCATTTTAATTTTTCAGTGAAAACATAGCCATTTGATAGATAATTTCCTTATATCAATCCTTTGGTTGTGACCAAAAATGAAAATAATATTGCAAACAAGGTGGCATTTTCATTTCTCCATTTGAAAATGGGCCCCTCTTCAACTCATATTTGCTTCCGCGATATCGAATATAATGTATGAAAGGATCCTTGCTTTTCATATTCTGCATTGGAAAAATATAGGCCTTTTTCGCTTGGAGTAAATATGTAAGTTAAACGAAATACTGATCTGAGTACAGATATTAAATTTGGTAATGTTGTGCGGCGAGCTTGTTAGTTCTCCGATTAGATAAAAAGTCTAGCAATGAGATGGCATTTGGTGTAAGGTAATCTTATGGGATCGCCGTCAAATTTGCAAGATTTTAAATTCCTTTATTTTTATTGCATTTTTCGGTATTCTAAATCATCAATGGCAATTTAGATTATTTTATGGAGGGAAATCTATCAATGAATTACAAATTAAGGACAGGTGAAATATGAATTACAAATTGTTTTTTGTTACATCTTACAAGGAAGAAGCCCATTAATTAAGCATATCCATTGTAATAATATTACATTGTCTTAGCTGCAACCTCTTTCATCTCGCTATTGATCCTAAACACTACTACTCTCCAGGCCGTTTTTGAAAAGAGGTTAAAGGATCAAAGCATTGCCATCCCACTTATGTGTTGTGCAGCAGACATGCTCACTGTTCCATCAAGGAAACAGGTCGTCTTGGTTGGCGATAAATCATCTTCTGAATTTGCCAACATGGTGACTGCTGTTTTCGCATCATACGATCCCAACAGAACGGTAAATTCTACTTCATTTTCACCATTGTTTTTTTGTCAGTATTCTTTATTTGTGCTTGTTATCTTGGAGGTGGTTAAGGGTGATATGTTTACTGGTATTTTTTCCTAAAGGTTTTAACGGTAGAACTGTTGGGAAACAATCAAATGGTTATTGATACAATTAGGATTCTTAGTATTGCTGGCCAGGGAGCTACTATAAAGTATTAAGTTCATTTCCTTTCATGGAACGTAAAATTGAAGTAATCTGCATCAATATACTGCTTCGCCAATGTCTGGTTCATCATCCAATTATTTTGTATGATTTTGCTTTATTAGACTCTTCATCCTCGTGAAACTACACTGCGAACAAGAATATCAGTCCATATATTAAAGTTAACTATGAAATTTTAGTTTTTCTTCGTCTTCTTCTCTATAGATTAGATGAAAGTTTGAGATTTAAAATTGCAGGTGATCCAAATAGACCCCAACGACACCGAGGAGATGGAATTCTGGGAGCACTATAACCCCAACTTTGCTGAAATGGCAAAAGGAACTCCAAAAGACAAGCCAGTTGCAGTAGCTCATGTGTGCCAGAACTTTGTGTGCAGTCCACCAGTCACTAGTGCCGATGGACTCCGAACCTTGCTCGCCAAAACTGCCGCGGTTGCTTCGACCGCTTGATATGGCCATCATGCCTCGTATGTTTGTGAACTTGTTGCGGAAGCGTACCGCTGTTGCTTCAACCATGTTATGCCCATCAGCCTTGTATGTAAACTTCACAGAATGTAGAATAGTTTGGCTTGTCGATATAATTTAACAAAGTTCCACGTGAAGTTCACATGCATTGGATGGAAAGTGAGTAGATCAAATGAAACTCCAATAAATTCTTCAGTTGGGTGGATGTTCCTTTCGATCTAAAGGATACTCCCACGTGAACTTCACATGCATCAGATTGCGGCTTATAGATTCTTTACTTAATTTAATGGAACGGAATAAATACTCTCCTAAAATAAGGAGCCACTTCACCAATTGCTATCGATATTTTTGAAGGAATTGACACCACTCTCCGTTCCCTTTAAATATTCTCATCTTGCTTAATTTGGCTAATACTTTGCTTAATTAGTTTAGAGTTCAATGCTGATCGATCGAGATTAGAGTAAAGAACTCGTGCAGTGGTTCTTCGACATGATAAGGAAGTGAATATGATGTGCAAAACGTATTTTAATGGAGAGGATCATATTCTTTTATATATATATATATATATATATAGTATAATTCGACTAATCTTAGGGTGGATGGTCTGGCTTCACATTTCTCATATCAAGCAAATCTAGAAATTAGATGGAGAAGAACATATTATATCATAAGAAAACTCGATACAACCATGAAAACCTATAGGAAAAAGTATGCTTTTAGATACACAATTCCATTTAAAATATTCAAGAACTTCACATGCTTGGCTCGGAGAGATATGAACACTAGATGTAAATTGAGCGATGAGGGTGATAACAAAAATTTCTTTCAGACTTTAGTCAGCAAGCAAAGTGGCACACTAAGTAAACAATGGAAACAATTACTAGTTATTTAATGAAGAATGTGGCAATTTGGTTGAGGAAAATGACTTCATCATTCCAAAAAGAGAGTCATGTTTATTCTTTCTTACTTTCTTTCAAAATTTAGATTCTGTCTTCAACTTCGACTGTAAATACTGATCAATTCCTTGTTGGCTTCTCATCATATATATCTTAGTCCATCTATATAAATGTCTCCAATGAGCCACAACTTCCTCCATCCCAACGTAACCACCTCAACTAGCTACCTCTCAAGTAGTCTCTAGCTCATGGCCGGCGTCTGGGTGTTCAAGAACGGTGTGGTGCGGCTGGTCGAGAGCACTGCCGGCAACGAGCAGCTATCCACCGCGCGGCGCAAAGTCCTCGTGTTCACCCCCACCAACGAGGTGATCGGTTCCTATGCCTCCCTCGAGCGCAAGCTCATGGCTTTAGGGTGGGAGCGCTACTACGAGGACCCGGACCTTCTCCAATTCCACAAGCGTTCCTCGCTCGATCTCATCTCCCTCCCTGTAGACTTTGCCCGCTTCAAGTCCATCCATATGTACGACATCGTTGTCAAGAACCGTGATTCCTTCAGAGTTGTCGATATGTAGCTAGCTACCTACTAATATATATATATTCTCATAGATATATACAAAACATATTAATTATAGTTCGTTTGAAATTGTAGTTGCTGGGAATTAAATCTGTGTTACCGGCTCGGCTACACCTGTTATTATTTATCTATGAATCTTATGGAGAGATGATATGGAAAATAATTCTACATTAGTTTAAACTCGTCTTTTTATTGTGAGCATTGTGATTGAATTTAATTTGACACATAAATTTTCACTCACAATGCTTATCGTATATATTATAGTCGCATAGAAATCACTTTTGCTTTCTTTTTCTCGCTTATTCGGGTTTAAAGTGCTGAAGACAAGAATTGAAGATCACAGGGAGGCTTTTGGAGTGGCTGGAGAAGGGAATCAAATCCCATTCCACATTATGAGAAGGAAAAAAAAAAACAATGGCTAGATAATGAATGATTGATTGGAAGGAATAGAATCGATTCGCAGACTTAATGTCCCTAGCAAGAAAAAGACTGAGTATTCCAATATGTTGATGACTCTAATCGATCGATCAATTCCTGTATTTTACACAGATAATATTATGATCTGCAAACATATTCATATCTTCATTATGATTGTATAGTTTATCAAAAAAACAAAGATATGTAAAGGGACGCTCCCACCTCCAACGGCCTTCGGCCAGCCGCCCGTTCGGATCCAAATTAATTACAATCTAGATGGACTGGTGAATCCGTCGATGGATCGCAAACAATTACGGCTGGATTGCGACCTTAATATTGTCTCAAATAAAGTATGGATCATCTCCTAGTCTATAAATTGGTGAACAAGAGGATCTGACCTCATAGGAATTAGGAAGCACACTTCTTTTTTTTCATTAGAAGGACGAGAGTGATCCTCTTTTTCGAAACAAACAACTCATCACAAACTAGCTAGTTTGCTGCTGATTTCTTTTGAATTCTAGTGCTTAGACAAGTGGATCCATCATCAGAATAGGATTTTATTCCAAATGCCACACGGTGAAGGAATTAAAATGACATTCCACTGCAGTAATGGAGAAGATGGATTTTCTGTAACACAAGACAAAATAAATTATTGGAGATCATTACTGAAGTGATGATAATCTGAAACTCTTTATACTGTAGTTCTTCATTTGAATTGCAAAGTATATATTCTCCTGTACGTTCTAAGGAAATAGAATTTTGCATGATGAAAATTATGCCATACTGATCCTTAATATCTAAAGTTTTTCTTAGTTGATCTACAATTAACAGACAAACAGAAAACCATGGATCTGAAATAACAAGAATGTGATCATGACAGGAGAGCCGCGAATTTAAGGGCTCCAAACAACTAAGTTGGCGTCTTGCTTATACCTAGACATAATTGTCGGTGTAACATGTGGAATATCAAAATCATGCAGGACATTCCCATTATATCCTTCCTTTCAGTGTTCTATAAAAT
>JBAMIB010339004.1:0-11118 GCA_037177415.1 Kaempferia rotunda | reverse complement strand
ATGGCATGTAGATCATAATGTAGCTAGCTAGTAACTTAATTATGTACCTCCATTGCATGCATGCATGGAGCTAGGTAGCTAGCTAGTCTGATCCATGTGTCAACCTCTCATATGTCTTAACCATCGCACCACTCCGAGGGGACAAAAAAAAAAATACTAGATCTTGTACTTACAAAGCATGGTTACATGGTGTATATTTGTTATTATGTGCTATATTCATTATTACAGGGGAATCTTTACGCAATGTTATCATATGACTTTGTAATATGGAATAACGTTACGTATAAAAAACTTAATAGGATCGTTACTCTAGACTTTATATTAGTCCGAATTTCATGAACGGGATTACCTATATTCATTATTCAAAAGTAAGATGTTTGCGTTTTAGTTGAGTTTTTCATTCTCTCTTCTACCACATGGTCCGTTATCATATTGTATGTTAATAATTATTATTATTCCACTCCAACCTCGATGCTTTATTTTTTTTAAAACAAATCTATTATCATCTTAATAAGAAGTTTTAGTAGTTCAAAAAAATTGTAAGTATTTTATGAAGAAAAAAAATCATTGAATTGTTATATGTAGCGCGTAACTCATAAAACAAGTGTGATGCGACATGCTGAATCGCAATTATATGAAATTTGTATGTATTTGAAAAAAAAAATATACGCAGATTTATTGAATTAAAACCTTTTAATTTAAAACTCAAAAAATATACTCTAAAGTAATACGTATTCTTCATTTTAAAAGCGTCGTCCTTTAATGTTTATGGTAATTGCCGATATAGTCGAGCCAAACAAAATTAAAAAGAAGGGTAACAACTTTATCTTGCAAAATAAGAAGTTATTTCCGCAATACGTACCTATCACTTTCAGATCACATGTTAACAACTTTACTATCGCATCAATATAGACACAACAACTCCCACTTAGAAACCATTACTGATTCAATCAAGAAAATGATGAATGGTAGCATGGTTTGCCATCTCAGTTTAAGGCTAGTTCTACAATTATATATACTCGAAACTAGTTATCGCCATACCAATACTTTATTGAAATACAGTGACAATATCTTTACTAAAATTTCCTTAATCAAGGAGAGAAAGGACTAAGTTATATGTTTAGTTCCAGAAAAATAGCCTAAAAATATTTTGACTCGAGGACTGAAATTACAGTCTCCAAAGCAGGAATATTTTTAAGTGTTCCTGTCCAGATATTATTTGAGAAAATATTATACATAAAAATTAAGGTGTTCACAAGGGAAACACACACAGCCACTGTAATAAGTGGTGTTTTTGTAACAACCATTATGTGCCGAATCAAACATATATGCCAATCAAGTTTTCAAAGTAACCAAAAATCACAGGTTGCTTTGAAAATAATCCAACAAATGAACATACTTCTAAGTGGGTAAGTTCAACGGTCTCAATTTTTTTTTTCTTTCATTTAGAATATCAAACTTCAAACCTTAACTCATTACAATTTGTAATCCAATTTGCACTCAACTTGACCATCATTGATGAACATCATTTCAACCTTAAGCAAAATTGTTAAATAGAGATTTTGTCAATTTTAGTCATTGAACTGTAAATGGTAAGGTGCAAATAAAAATTATAAAATATGTTAAAGAATTATTCTCTTTTATTAAGAGTTTTGATTCATTTAGTAGTATAATAGAGTGAAGATATTAAAAGAGAGTATAATGCATAGAGCTAAAATATGCTTAGATACAATCATACAAAGAAGTCTCCCAGCTAAGTACTTTGTTATTTTGGGTTGGATCTGGTTCCCTCTTGGGGTTTAACAACCTAGAGTAAAATTGATATTGATTCATAACCAAAAAATATAAGTTCATGTTATCCACTAATGACAAAGCAAAAATTAGTATTTATTTCATTTCATTAAGAATTGAAATAAAATGAATAATATGAATTTTCCTTTCAAATGCTTGACATGAGAAATCATTGCCATCAAAACAAATGGAAAGCAACTTAGACATGATACTCCTTTTAGGTTATTACTAAAACATCATTTTTATTGTCATTTTATATATCAACGTGACAACATGTCAAAAAATTATTCTTCTCAATAATTGTATAAGTGTCAAATTCACAGTTGGCTATCATCAATTTTGTGTCTCAATTTGATAAGATATTTTTTTCTTCGATATCATGGTCAACTTTGAGATCTCATTGTGTTCATACCTCTATAGCATAATACAAAATCCATTATTCTTTTCTTCCTTTTATGTTAATCTGGCTTAGTATATACTATATTGCATTTAATTTATTTTTTTTAACAGGTTGAATTTGGCTTTGATAGGGCTAACTTTAAATGAATTTTCTTTTTTAGAATTGTCTAAATAAGATTCATATCAAATCATCATGGTACTTTTTATTTTCAATTCATATGTAAGAATTGTATTGTTTTATATGTGGATCATATCAAAGCATATAATATGTACTGTGAATCGTATGATTTTGATAACTATCTTGATTAACAATCTGCTAAGAGAACCAAGTACAACTATGTCAATTAATAACCTGCTAAGCAAACCCACATCAAACAACTTAGATTGTCAACCACCAACCAGTGGCTTTCCCTTAAGAACTAGTGTTTCTAAGAGAGGTTGGAAATGATGAAGCAGAGATGAGGAGAATAGTTGAAGAAATTTATTACTGAAATAATCAGGATTGGACTCATCCTCAATTCGCAAGGTACGTTTTGAGCTCAAGACTTGGCAGTAGATTTGAAGACTTTTACCTACTTAATAAATTACATCTTCAAGCTGCAACTAAACTTTACCAACTGTTATACTGTTTTACTTCACTGGATGGGAAAGGTGAAGGGTCAAAGGAGGAAGAAGAAGAGGGGAAAGGATGTGGGACGAAGTCAAGTTTCTTTAGCTGAGAGATGGAAGAAAAGGGAAGGAGGAAAAAAGGACCAAATCATTCTACTTTGTATTCTTCACCAGAGCTTTATAGGTTGTTTGTATTTTTATGTTTTTCTGCACCATAGGTGTCCTGCCCAAGTTCGGGAGGAAGAGCTTGAGAAGAAAGGAGCACTTGTGTGTGTGTGTGTTTTTTTTTTAAGTTGGCACCAAGTATTCAACTTACGCCAATTAATCCTAGGTGACCGGTCCGACCCTACAGAAATTTCCCACCGGCAACCAACTAAATCCTTATGTGTTTTTTCATTTGTTCGACTTGTTTATCTACCAAATTAAACAGTGGAAGGGTATCTCCACTTGTGTTCCTTTGTATTGAAGTAACACAGCCTTAGAAAATGAAAATTTGATCACCTAAACCAATAGACATGTTGAATATTTTTAATCGTACCCAAGTTTAACATACGACTTAACTACATTTATTATTTTGAAGATTATAGATCCAAATGATTTAAAAATTTGAATATACATATAGATATAATATTTCAACTAAGATTTACTAGGATATCCAGCTGAGTTTTCTGAAGGACAAAATAACATTTCCTGCTAAAGTGCTTTTCATGAAGCAACAATTATTAGAATCACTATTTATGCAAATCCTGGCTTCTGGAAAAATTTACTAAAATTTTCCAAGTCATACTCTACAAACAGGATCAGATTAGAAAGATCTCTCTTACTACCATAATTTGCAGGATACAATGAACTGAAAATAGACAAAATTTGTATGACATCTTAGAAAGATGAGCCAAATTGCCTGTATTACATATAATGATATCAGGAATACCAAAAATTAATTTTAATTAACATTCTATAAGAAATATATTGACATTGAGAAAACAAAAGCATGGGAAGTAAAAAAGATGAATGCAGAGATGTGATCTTATAGATTGCACCTGGAGGGAGTCACTGGCAAGAAAAATTTAGCCTTTAATCCATTAGTACTTCTTTGCTCATCCAAATCTTTAATAAACTCCTAACTTTACATGGTAGTCAAAGAGAACCAATTCAGCTTAAGACTCAGCAATTAATGCTCGTCCCACAAAATGAGACTTGACTCAAGCAATCAAGGATCCAAAAGAACATGACACCATAAGTGGATAAAAGTTGATAACCACTGCATGTGAGAAACACACAGGAGCATCCTTCGAGAGAATTTTTATGCCTCTTACAATAAAATGAATCGGAAGGACCTCGCAACAACTCCAGCTTAACCAACAGAAGGCTCAGCCACTAGCCTAGGGCTACTCAGATCAGCCTGAACACCTGAATGTAATTGTTCCATTTCCTGAATAGGTAACAGTTCAGACTGCAATAGAGGTGCAATATTGTTTACATGAAGCCATGTCAACTCCCACAAGTTATCCTCATCTGTGGTGCTCCTTTCTGAAAGGATTCCCTTTGATTTCATGATCAACAAAATGTTCTTGAGAAGTTCGGGAATCAGTTCTTGTAGTTTCTCACTTTTCCTACCTCTCACCTTAACTTTCATGTACTTCTCCATCCGCTCAATGACCCCTAGCCACAGCTTGCAGAAACTACTTTGCTGAGAAAGCTCTTGAACTAGCTGCAAAAACACTCTTGATAGCAACTTCATGGCATGCATAAGCGTGCCCTCCATGTTCCGGAAATCTTTTGGCGACTGGTTTTGTACAATCTCCAGTAAATCATCAAGCACAGTAAATATAACTTGATCAAACGCCCACAACCATGTTGAGGGTAACAGGCACATTCCTTCTGCTCCTACTAGACATTTCTGCAAAGATAACAAAGCATGATTCCTTACTTTCTCTCTCTGATCCAGGCAGATCTTTCTCAGTGCTTGGATAAGCCTTTCCCACATCTCTCTAATCCCCTCTGAAATTTTATCAGCTTCCTCACCAGCATCTCTAGTCTCACGAGACCAGCAAAAAAGACAATTAAAGGATTCTGCCATTAGATCTATTGCTCGAACAGATCTATCTGTTAGTCCAACACGAGTTTCCGCAAAATGACGTGAAGCTTCAATCAAAAGGATATAGTTGGCCGGTGAAATGTGAGCTCCTTCAGACATAATGAACAAAAGTGCTTCAAAACCCACTTCTGAAGCTTCTGGGTGGCGAGCTGTAATAGAAAGCAGTGAAATTATGGTCCGCCAACCAACCTGAGATTTCATATGGGTTGCATTAGCCTTCACAAGCCGTGTGATTTCCTGAGTAATAATCTCACAATAAGCATCTGCAACACGTGCATCAAGCTTTAAAACTAACTGCAGTGATCTTAAAAGCTCATCAACCAGGTTCTCCTTGTAAGGTAGTAACCTCTGGCAAATTTTTAGGAGTCCAAAAACTGCCTTTTCCACAAGAGCACAAGGAATTGTAGTAGACTGAACTATATTGGCTATGTGCTCATATACACCATGCCAGAGGAGTCCAATTCTGTCTCGATTGTTTAATGTGATAGCAATAAGTAGCTCCAAGCAGAAAACTGCAGTTTCTTCATCATTGGGTGAATTGGTAACTTTCTGAGGATGACCGGCTACAATAAGGGCCCTAGCAATCTGCATTAGTGAATCAGCATGTAAAAACTTGCTTTCCATGAATATACTGTCAATGTGACACTCCTGTATTATCTGCAGTGTCCTCTGATGAGCAGCAAGCTGCTGTTCATCTGGTTCCAACCTTGTCTCTTCAATGTCAAAAGATAACAGCTGGGTAAATCTCCCCATCAACCCAGAGGATTTACGGGAAGTGGCCATTTGAACTTGAGAGGTAGAAAGTGAGTTAGGAACAAGCTTTCCATTGACTGAATCTAGAGAAGTTTCAGAATCATCGGCGGCATCACTGGTAATACAAGCAGGAAGAAGACCCAATTTGTGCAATCTTAGTATGCAATCAAGGATATTTCTCCAGCCATTACGTATGCAGTCTCCATATGAATTTGCTATACTGAAAACTGTCTCAAGCGCTAATCTAGTTTTCATGTCATCTGCAAATATGGTCACTGGTTCCTCAAAGAAAGATGAGTCCAAGAGGGTTGTAAATTTGCATAGGGACACTACTAAATCATCTAAAACATCTTCTAGATGGTAGTGTGCTGAGATCTTCGCCACTGTCAAGAAGCCATCTATACATGTCAAAAGAATTTCTTCATGTTCTGCATTATCAAAAACTACTGAGATAGCAGCAACAGTGGGGCCTGACATGATTGTAAACATTTGACGATCAAGGAGAGGATGAGAATCACAAACAATATAAGGAGAAGTCTTCTTGGACTTTCGGATAAGATTAATCCAACGGCTGTGATACATTTCTGGAAAACCAGAACCCTGTTCAGGAATTGTCCTTATCTCATTCCTGCATATTGAATGATAGAGTTCTGATAAAAACTCCCTTGGAAGATCATTGCCACCATTAATGCGACGATTATTCCGTATAAAATCTTCCTCAGTCATCTTCTTCTTAACCTGGGCATTATGTTGGTCAGTATTGAGCATTATAAGTGAATAAGCCAGCACAAGGGCAGCATCCTTGTCAACAAGAATCTCTGGTGATTGTTCAAAGTATCGCTCTGAGAAAGCCTCAAGTACCCTCTGAATCTTCTGAGATTCACCAGGCAGCCTGAAGGTATCTAGAAAAAGGCGAAGAGCAGTATCCAAATTCAAATTCTGGAAATCAAAAGTGCGGACAAACTCATGAAGCACCTTCACACAAAATTCATCATGATTTCCCAAGTAATCCCCCACAAGGTTTTTATCCAATCCAGCTGTATATCTGAAGAAGCATGCCACACTATGGGGATCTAGATTTTCAGGCACGAGGTGAGTTCCTTTAAGAAACTCTAACCCTTTCTTGGGGTCTCTATTGAAATGATCAGCAACAATCATTAATCTTCTTTTGATGTGCTTCATATGATTGACAAACTTTACCCACTGGTTTGGTTCAGAGTAGTCTTCACATTTCAATGTCCAAAAGGGAGAAAATACCTCAAGTTCTAATGTAGTTTGTTCTGAAGAAAGAGGTGCATTTTCAATCCTATTGGACATTTCCTTAACCATGGCAATCAAACCATCCAGTGCAAGAAGATGTGTGGAAGCAAGAGGGCAATTAACAGGAAATGCACTCTTTGATATTAGGTTAGCTAATTCTTCAAAAATATTGCTAGAAGATATGTCACAATCAAAGTTGGCATACATTTCAGCCATAAATGTTCTCTGCCTGCAGAAGTCCACAAGAGCCTCCATGGCTACCTCTTGCTGATGGTATGTTGCCCCATATCGGCTTTGTGCAACCCTCAAGATAACACAAGAGAAGAATGCCTCGAGCTGCAATTTGAGTTCAGTACACAATTGCCTATAAAGGTTCAGAACTATGCTGCAAACCATGGACAAAATAAGTGGACTCATGGATAACCCAAGCTGCATCAGATTCCTAAACAGCTCATCCTGTATCAGTGATAGTAACTTTTGATGCTGGTTTATTGATGAACCCCCTAATTCAATAACTGAATTGATCATTCCAAGAGCAAAAAGTGGCACATCCTCATAAATAGCTATCTGATTTGATCCACGAGTTATCCCGATATGCTCGTCTATATTCAAAAGGGAACATAAAAAGTGGAATATTTCCAACATGCAAGGGATTCCATACGGTTCTACTTTGATTTGCTCTCCATTTGAAGCTTCTGGTACTGGTGAATGGCTATCTTCCTCACCTGTGCTCGCAGGTCCAACGTTAGCATTTGCGTTATCTTCTTGGTTGATCCCAAAAGTTTGGTCCTTGTCAACTGCACCCATCTGCAAAACCAAATCAACATTTGATATTCAAAAGGGAACATGAAAATAAATTACCGAACTCTTTCCTAGTTTATTTCCTTAGTAAGTACCTCTGGTTTGACAGAAAGAGATCCGGCACCAGCCTTTAGATAAGGCAAGCGTGAGAAGATGCATCGAATGAGCTCATGCATGGTCTGACGCGAGAATCTCTGCAGCAGCTCCCCCTTCGTGCCCGCCTGGTGGACAACACGGAAGCACGTGTTGACAACGGTGCAGACATGCTGATTGCCGAGCACAGAAGACGCTCGGCTCCGCATAATTGCAAGCAGGACCTGGAGGATCTTCATCAACACAGCCTCCTCAGACGACGGGTCCGTCACCTCAAACCGGCAGCTCGTGACCGCCTCGACCACCAAATGCATGGCAGCATCCACTCCGATACCAGCCTCCGGATCCAGGGCGTCCAGCATAAGGATTTTGTAGATTGAGGACAGTGCGACGCCGGTAATAGGAGCACTCGTCTCGTCGGAGCATACCACGTCCAGGAAGGGTCGGAGATAGAGGGAAGGTTCAATGGAACTCCAAGGGCTGAGGGCGTGCCCCCAAGAAAAGACCTGCCGGCGAAGTGACTTGAGAGAACGTATGAGGGAGTGCTCCAGTCCGGCGTCCTCGTCGGGGGAACCATACCCGCTGCCCCACCGAACATTCCGGCGCATCACGGCCAGAACAGCGCTCACCTCAGAGCATATCACGCAGGCGAGGTCCCCCGCGTCTGGAGATGCAGCATCGATGGCGGAATTCTGGATCCCTCGGCGGCCCATCTTGGTAGGAAAGATTTGATCTTTGAAATCAGAGGGCTAAAAAAGCATCAGCGCCAGAGGGATCCGAAGGGGATCGGATCGGGAAGTGATCGGAAAGATTAGATCTCCGCGGGAAGAGAAGTCCGGCAGATCTGGGGATGGAAACAAGAAATGGAAAGAACAAGTGGAGATCAGAGGTTTATCGAAGGATTACTGGAGATCGAGGATGAGGAGGGAACTCCGACGATGAAACGGAGACGCCAACGACGAGATCTCCATAAGGAAGAAGGTACGAAGAGAGAGAGAGAGAGAGACAGAGAGAGAGAGACAGAGACCCCCTTCTCTCGCTCTATTTTTTCTCTCAATTTCTTAATGATCCTTTTTTATTTATTTGGACAAAATTTTAAGCTTAACTCCTCGAAAATTATAACTTCGAAAATATCACAAACTGTTGGGCTAAAATGGAAAGGGCAACTTTCTAGTAAATAATTTTGACACAAAATTTTAATTTCATTTTATCTTAAACATTTGTAGGCTTCTTTATTCTCTTATACTTAATTTTATATATCTTTTACAAAAGGAAAAAAAATGTGTTTAAAGAAATATCGTATCTGATGCGGATGTGTAATAGGTCTAGGGTACTTAGGGAAAAGGAGAAGGGAAATATCGGTCATTTAATTATCTATGGTTTTCTTTCATTAAAATAAAAAAGTTTTATATATATGCGTGAACAGTAGCCAAAAAGGAGGGGGGACGCCGCTGCACAAGAGGAACACCACCTGCAGAAGCGTTGTCGGCTTCTACACAGAAGCGTCACCAGCTTCTTTAGGCAAGGGCCGCAGGTTTTCTTCTCCGCGCAAGAGCCATCACCGCCACCCGTCTCTCCCTCTCCTCTTGCCCTTTCTCTCTTCCCGGCGACCATACTGTTGCCGCCACCTACGAACACCGTCACCACCAGCGGTGGACGCCGCGGCCCCCGACAGCCTCCTTCGCCGAGTGCTGCCGTCGCCGCCCCGACCAGCAGCCTCTGCTGCCGTCCTGACCAGTAACCTCCTCTGTCGTATGCTGTCGCGCCCAATCATCTTCAGAGAGTGTTGCCATCCGTGACTCCTCTATTCCCTACCCACTCCTCTTTCTTTTGGTATCCAATTCATAAACAAAACATCGTTAAAGTTATGATGTCGCCCAAAGATGTTATCAATATAAAAGGAGCACAGGCAGGAGAGAACAGATCTATTTAGGTGGATGATTGATGGTTTCTCAACAATTGCAAATCGAGGTGTTGATATGTATTACTCGAGGAATTTCACAGCATGTGGTTTTAACTGTGCACGCCATTGGAAAAAGGGCCGCCAGGGTCTCCTCTCTCATGCATGTGACATCATCTCCCTTGCTAGCCCCCATTGACGTAGATCTGGCCATCATCCCCATCTCCGGCGCAAATCCGGCCCTTGCCGGCATAGACCCGGCCATTATCATCGTCCTCGGCATAGATTCAGCCATCATCACCATCTCTGGCGCAGATTCGGCCCCCGCCAGCATAGATCCGGCTATCATCCTCTCCCCCGGCGCAAATCCGGCCTCCACCGATATAGATCCGACCATTATCATCGTCCCCGGCGCAGATCCGGCCCCAGCCGGCATAAATTTGGCTATCATCACCATATGCTCCTCCGGATCACGATGACTTGATCGGCGACTTGACCAGCTCACCAATTCACCCGAGGGCGCCCCCTGGCCAAGGTATATTTCTTATACTTAGTCTTTAGTGCATTTTAGTATGTTATTGTTTAGCCAGCTCCTTACTGCATATTTATTGGGACTCACTCCGAGCATTAGAGTCCCAAGATTGAGGCAGCTTGATCGCGACTTGCAAGCAGCGTTGACCAGAGGATTTCAGACGACTTGGTCAAAACAGAGGGCAGCTCACACTTCTCCCCTCCGGATTATGATGACTCGGTCAACATTCCAGCTACATCGCCCGACCGTTCTGTCTTCTCAGTTTCGCGGTCAGAATCAGTATCTATGAATCAGGAACAATATTAAGACTTTTGCTAGCATTAACATTTAGTATTTCTTTTTATTATATTCTTTACTTAATAACACGGGGAGGCTTGGTGTAATCATAAAATTGTTATGGTATGACCTGGTGGTCACAAATTCAAGTCACATAAAAAATATTTTGCAATGTAGGATAAGGCTACATAAATCCCACATTAACATGAGCTTCAATTTTTTAGTATGCATAAGTTATACTTAAAATTTATCTAATATGTGAATCAAAGGGAAGACCATCTACCTGGAGGCATGAATACAAACTTCAAGATCATTTTAAAAAATAACAAGTTCAAAAGCCATGTGGATATTTTACCAAATAGAACAAGAGATTGGCAGATAAAAGAACCCACTAATTAATCGTATGAATACAAAATTCAGTAATTGATACTCATTGCAATTGTAGTAGCTCCATGGATCTTTACAAGTAACTGCAAGCTGTGTGGATTCTATGAATGCAATGGGAACAATACCCCTTCTCCCAACCTCTGTTTTGTTCTTTATTTCCATTTCTTCCAACAAATACAATGACAAATCTTGGAAGAAACTTCGATAAATTTAACAACA
>JBAMIB010338898.1:0-11120 GCA_037177415.1 Kaempferia rotunda | reverse complement strand
TTGATATTTATGCGTTTCAGATTTTTCGTAAGAAGAATATATATTTGACTTGTTTAAATACATCGTTTAATATAAAATGTGTAAGAAGATAATAAAACGTGTATAGACATCAGTATTCCACCGCTGCTGAACTAGTGTCGTTAATGTTACATCAGTTTTTCACCGTTGCAGAAACCGGTGTCTTTAACTGATATTACATCGGTCTTTCCCTGTTATTGAAATCGGTGTCGTTTAAGTGATAGTACACCGGTTAATATCCGATTCGAAAACCGGTGTCGTTAAATGATACTACACCGGGTAAAAATCGGTGTCTAAAATGGCAGACCTTTTACAGCGCCTTCATAGACATCGGTCTATTTTGTCATAGACACCGGTGGAAAACCGATGTCTATGAGCGTTTTTCTTGTAGTGAGGCCTTTTGGATTGAGCCCAAGAGCAAAATCATGAGAGTTTAGTCTCAAAGTGGATAATATCATGTTATTGTAGAGATATCTAATTTCTTATGGACCAACAATTATTGTTTAATCTAAGCCCATTATATCAAAATCAGACTTATTTATGAAACAAAGGTTCATTTGATCAATTCAGACTCATTGGACAATCTGGCTAACTTTGATCAAATTTGGAAAGATCTAGCCTAATAATTCAAATCTAGCATATTTAATCAAATATGGCGCAATTTTGATTAACTTATACCTGGTCTAGTTAAATCAACTAATGGTTTGAACTAGATCAGTGTCTATTTGAACGAAACAGGTTTGGTTAAACTAACCAATGGTTTGAACTAAACCTAGATCTGATTGGACCAGTCTGATTCAAACTAGACCGGCTCAAGAGAAAAAAAAACTTTAACTTACATTTGTTTACTCTTCGTTTCTACACATGAGAAATAATTCTCACATTTTTCATTTTCTTTTTGATTTATAAAAATCAAACATTTTCTCTAATCCTACAGCGCATACAGTATCCACGTCACACGCCTGATTTTGCTGTTGAAATTGAATCATTAGGCGCCCGCAAGTAGTCAAATGCTGAGAACAATCGTGACATTGAGTTGTGAATTCGACCATCATTGGGGGATGGAAGGGACCAGTAGCAACGGAGGACAAGTCGGCGGTGCCCTCACATACCCCAATCGATTGTGGATCATGAGCAACTGCTGGGAAATCATAACTGCATGTCATGGTTTCCACCCAAGCTGGCGACGGGTTGTGAGCTATTGCCGCGAGGACAGTGATTGAGTCGGGGTTACCTTTCATGGCTGGCGAGGACTAGCGGCTGTATCGAGAGGCCGACGATTGGCAGTCATGGTTGATAACTTGTGAATGAACTGCCCTTCAATGTTCCACAAACCAAATCCCTCGTTATGCTCTAGTTCTCCTCCAAATCTTGATCGTTGGACGAATATATATAGGAAGATATGCTGGTAGCATGTGCTCTAATTGCACATAAAGGAGGAAGAGGAGGAATGGGTACCCTTTCCTCTTCTCGACGTGTGCATACACTACACACTCCAACAAGTTGGAACAACCTACAAGCATTATCAGATAATATGCATCAGCTTAGAGACAAACACAAGAATGGTATCTCCAGAGCATGTTGAGCTACATGGATTTCTAGTCTCTCATATGCATCATTCCTTGAAGCATATTGATTCTTATTAGCTCTCTCGATTCACATGATGAATGTAAACATCATTTTGTTATGTTAAAATCCAATGTTTAAGGGTTGAGAAATTTTAACAAAGATCCAAATCAAGATGGAAGATGACAAATTAAAAAGTAGAGGTTAAAAAGAAATAACTGCCGGTGATATCTCATTCCTTGACCTTTTATGAACAAACCTACCTGATCAGATCTCATCTATAGGCTTTGCACTTGTTCCACTCTTCCCACTACACTATGTTATGGAAGAAGCCAAGTTTATGCAGGTGAAAACAAATCCCACCACCAAAGCAAAGATTATAGGTATGTACTGATGGATGAATTGATAAAAATAATTGAAAATGAAAATAGATAAAAAGATTTAAAATTTCACAATTTCTTTATATTTGTTCTTTCGAAATTTCTGACAAAGTTCCTTTGTCTTTTTCAAAATGATATCATTTCAAAGTAAATCTAACAATAAATAAAAGACTATACTTTTCCCTTTCATGTAATTCACTTAACAAATTCATCTGATTTTCTGCTTCTAATCCAACGCAGTATATTAAAATCAAACTTGACGACAACTTTGTCAATATTGCAACTCATTTTCTAGATTAACACTAGACACTAGTTTCACATTTTGTCAACTTATAAGTTGACATTTCATAAATAACATAAAATCACAACGGATTACAATATTCTGAATCAAATTTCTGAGGAAATTATTTCATCAATGGTTTATTGACAATTCCTCCATGTAGATCCAATGGGCCATATGTGCTACTGCATTTGCATATTACCTCAACTTCGTGCAAAGCATTATTCAGGTCCACTTCTCACCATTTTTGGTTGAGAGGATCTTTAAAATATCAAGTAGAACCAGTTGTGTAGAGCTTTTGATCTTTGATGTAATCAATGACTTCATCAGCAGTCAGGTACTTAATTGAGAGTCCCTTCCTAAGGCATTCCCTGAAAATAAAATAAAATAAAATAAAAAGAAATTATTACATCTTGTTTGCTGGATTAGTCGAGTAGCCAGTTGTTTGTACACGGGTTGACAGCCAAAGTACTCTCATTTTGAATCAAATCATCAACATCATGCTGTGTGTCTTAACTAAAATTTTTGCTTTTTGGAATGAAAGTAGAAAAGAAAATAAGAATGAAAGTATTCTAAAATTTTCCCTGTTTATGTTTCCAGCTTCCAAATTTACCATAACATAAATTTGAAAATTGATAAAAAAAAAAAAAATCTATATTTGTCGTCAACTTATTTGACATTATTATAATAAATTATTTATTTATTGAAGAGAAATGTTTGGTTTTCTCAGAAATAAGAAAAAAAAATATTATGAAAATTTTTGGGTGGTTATTAAAAAAAAACAAGAAATGGAAACAAGAAAGTTCATGACTAAGCATTTCAGTTAGAATATTTGGAATATGAAAATGATAAACGGTTACCTCAATCTTGTTGAGCTAATCTGGTTTGGTACAACTTCATCTACTGAGAAAATATTAGTCTGGAAACAATAAAACACAAGTTCACAAGGAACTTTTATCAGACATTTTATATTAGGAAAGCATATGAAGGTTTGATCAAAATAAATACCTTATTTTGCTGCAAAATTTCATTGGTAGATATTATGTTTTCAACATCCTTCCCTTCCCTGCGTATACAGACAATACCAAAGTCCTCACATATAGTTCTGACCTGGAAGGGTGGGAAACAATGTTAATATTTTATTGTTCAAACAAGTAAGCCACTCAATAATTGATAGTCAAAGTGAGTAGAGTTCGAGTCTTTTTAAAGGCTCCAACGCAACTACTTTTGGAAAATAAAATTAAACAAACTAGTAGGAGATGCCCACTTACCTAAGAGGACTTAACAATTTTAGGAAATAAATTGAATATGATTTGGAAATATAAAATCTAAGCAAAATAAAAAAAAATATCCAAATACATAAAATTCTAACCAAATTAAAAGATACCAAACTTCATGACACTTATAATAGCACAATTATCAAAATCAATTACAAATTCTAAATTATAATTAAATTTAATTCATAGTTTACCTCATTCTCTTCCATTAATGAGTGCCTTCAATTAGGTCATCTTTTCTAATATGTAAGAAACAATAATAGCAACCCTCGTGGCATGGTGTGGGGGTAGAGAGGCTAGGCGTTTTCCTAAACAACCAGGGGGTTGATTCTCACGTAGGGCAAACCTACAACACTCGAACAACTTGTGAACCACGTTAGGAGCTACCGCACTTCTTAGTTTTACTTGGTGAGCGAAATGTTGGGTTGGATCGTCCACTCAAGGATTAGTCAAATCGTAAGAGTTAGATAGATACCTAGTATTAAAATAATAATAATAGCATCATTTTATATTAGTTCCCTTGCAATCAATGAACTATTAATTAAAATGAAAGAATTATGCTAAAAATACTCTTTATAACTCAAATACATTTATATCCTTCATATCTACTTTATTTTGTAATGTTTGTTCATCTGACCCACCAATTTATGATTTACAATCAATGAATTACTAAATAAAATGGAAGAACTATGATAAAAAGACTCTAATAACTTAAGTCCATTTATATCATTAATATATGTTTTTTTCTTTTTGGTAATTCAAGCATCTAGTTCTTCGAATCGACTAATCCTGGAGGTAATTGGCTCAGCCCCACAGAAGTTTCCTACATGTCACTAGGATAAATTCAGGATGACCTAGCATCACAAGTGATTCCAACCCGACTAATCATGGAGGTAACCGATCCGGCCTTACGGAAGTTCCTACCGACCACTAGGGTAAATTTGAAAAGTGCATATGAGCCCTAGTAGACGACCCAGCATCACAAGTAGTTCAAACACCCAGGTGTATGACAAGAGAGATTCAAACTATCATTGCATGGACATTAATATCTACTTTATTTAGCCATATTGTGAGAATGAATGATTGTAATATTTGTTCATTTGACCTACCAATTTATTTAAGCATTAGTTAATTTTCAAATTAGATTATGCTACATTTCAAATAAAAATTCTATATAAGATAACAAAAAACTGATAATTTTTAAAATAATTTTATAAGCTATAAGCTATAAAAATTGTCTAAATTCTCTCAAGAATTAAGTTATATGATTAAAAATAATAATATTTTTGTGAAATGGGTTCAATTTGAGTAGCTCATTTATATATCGAATTGTATCATGATGTTACTTTTCAATTCACTCTATTAATTCTATCACTTTATCTTATGAACCCACGTACAAACCATAGGTCTAAATACACCTTATAAAATCAATTATTTAATAATTTCCATTTTTCTTATTATATTAATTATATTCTCAACTGCTATGTCATTGGATTTTATAGTAGTTACATAGGAAACATGTTTTGGAGTTCAAATAATTGGTGAAATGTTTGTTAGAATATTTAGAAATTCGATAGTTCATTCCAATTATGTCTCAATCAATAATTATATGAAATCCAAATGTTTCAGAGTACTAGCATTGCTGGAATTCATGTCTATTACAACATCCATCCACGAAACTAATATCCAAGCAATTCTCCCTTAGTGTATATTTTCAAATGCAATTTAAATTGGTCAAGATGAAGAGAAATAGTTCTTTTTATGAAAGTTGAAACTTGAAACAACAAATTGGCATTCGATATAGGTTTATATTTTGTGTAAAAACAAATAAATGTCATTTTATATGAGCTGTACCTGATCTTGGATCCAGACTCCAGGAATAGAAAAAGATTCAAGTAGATCAGATCCACACAGAAGCAATACCTTGAGTGATTCTATAACCAAAATTAAGATAATTAATCATAAAAAAAACTCAAAAACTGAGTTTAAAAATTAGAATAGGAAAAGGAATTTTTGTCTGTTGGAAAATGCAAATCAAATATATAATACATTTACAGAATCTAAGAATAACATTGTTAGATTCTCTTGATCAAAAAATCAAGAAACATAGAATAGTTCAAAAGAAAGTTAGAATGTGCAACAAATTAAATGTCTAACCATAAAAAGAAAATTAGACTATGTGGGCTAACCAAAAGTATCAATGGATTTGAAAACTTTGTACCTTTTCCTATGGAAAAATTACGGCATAAGGAATTTTGTATCCTGAACAAGACAGTAAGTGTGCGCTGATAACTATTTTGTTTTGCCTACATTGTAAATAAAGATCATTAAGGTATTAGTTGAAAGAAATTAATGTTTAGTAAGTGATATGGCTGTTTGGAAACAATACAAGACATGATGTGCCTAGTAATAGATCATAATAATAATAAATTGATTTTGTGAGAAAAACATCCTAAATAAAATACAAGGTTATTGTTAATCTAATATCTTCAACAAAAGAAAATATTACAATATAAATTGAATTACCTCCCATGGGTCTACCATGACAAAAGAAGAACTTTTGCATGCTAATTCACATAGTTGAACTCGATGCATAGCCGGCAAAAGATCCTTCAGGAGTAAGAGTGAATTAGCTTTCTATAACACAAATAAAAAATATGCATGTAATCAATAGCAGCATTAGTCCATTTTAGTATTCACTTCCTTTTTTTTGGGTAAAAGTACATTGACTTAACAACTATGAGTAATTAGTTAAATTAGCTTTAAGTATCAAATGCATACTAACTTTGGATATAGTAAAATGGCAAATACTAAAACAAAAATTAGTTGGTATGGAAAAACAAATGATCAAATTGAAAATATTCCAGAATGCATATAGTCATACATATATAAATAACATGGGTGGTATGCTTCTCATACACAATATTTGATGACTACCAGTAAAATTTAGTGCCAAAAATTGTTGAGAAACGATCTTCAATGGCCCAAGCATTTGCATGACCATATCCAAATTAATATGGACAATTCATGGTAAAAAAAATAGGACATTGGTTCATAGTTATTTTAGCATGGACCTTGTTATTATTACAGTAAGTCTGTAAGAGCTTTACATAAATCAGGTAAATATTCTTGTAAGAATGTAATCACTCAAGGGTCTCCATCCATAAATCAGGTAAATACTTGTGTTAGACATGCATAATTTATGCTATATAACACTATTCCATTTGATCTAGTTTACTTCTATGTTGATTTGCCACAAACCTTTTTCTTGTATGCATCATTTGCAGGCGACATATAACCACCAATCACAACAAATCCTTGTGCTTGCAACACATCTCTTGCTAACTCTGGCAAAATTTATAATTAGGTCAAAATAGTCATACGTCTAATAAATCTTGTGCCTCCAATTCATCTTTACTAATACTGGTCACATCATAATATGAGATACTTAAAGTAAAACTATGTTGATTTGGATTTGGCATATACACAGATGTAATGCTACAATTATTAAATAGAAACAAAACATGGTTTACATGCATTTCATCATGCAATTGGATAACTGTCTCCATCCAATTTTGAGATAAACATGGAACACAAATTCTCAAGCTAGATATAGTAGTTCTCAACTTCTCATTAAAGTCATTATCAAACATGAGTGCATGCATATTTAACAGAAGACTCACCAAAAATGCGCAAGTGCATAAAAGTTGGTGGATTAAAACTTCCTGCTGACAACAAAACAACAAACTTCTGACACCTACAAGTTTGACATTAATTACATGAAAATAACTTGTTGAATAAGCTTATCATGTGTGCTTAAGTTCAATGAAATTAATAGAAAAATATCATGTTTAGACAAAAAAAAATATTGTACTAAGCTATAAAATATTTTCAATTGATTATACAAAGAGAGGGTGTCAACGGACAGCCCATTGTGACCAACTCTAGCTATTTTCTTTCAAATGCTTAGCATTGTCATCTTTCAGCACAAAAAAGATGACTCCTTTAATTAACAATATGCAGTAAATAAACCATAGAAAACACACCTTTGGCTGTAAGATCCATTGGCACATGATATTTGAAGATTTCTTAAAGAGATCTTATCCATAGGAAGTGGAACATCAACTAAACCAAAATCCATGCTAAGATGCTGAAATCAAAATTAATAAATTAAAGTAAAAGGCTAAAGATGAACTTTTGAACTTTTAACACACTATTCTATTGAATCATAACCACAAAACACATTACATAGTAACTCTAACAAGAAACTTGTGACATAAATAGCTTCTAAAGAAAATTTTCTTTTTGGCTTTCACACCGAGGTTTAGAAGAGATACATAAACTTGGATTATGTGATCGTATAACTCTATCATCTAGAAAAAAAACTACCCTTGAGATATTTTCTATCTAACTTCACTTTAAACATGATTCATAATATAGTATCCTACTTCCTAAGTTCCTATTTCATTCAAGTTATGAATTGCAGAATCATGTATATACAACTTAGGATTTTAGGTCGTGCCTTGTCATGGACGAAACTTGTCCTTCTATAGGCTGCATGAAACATAATTGTACAACTTAGGATTTTAGGCCATGCCTTGTCATGGACGAAACTTGTCCTTCTATAAGCTGCATGAAACATAATTGTATTGTAGGCTTCCGAACACAAGTCAAATGTTGGAGATCTACCCTTTGGTACCCAAATCGTGGGAAGAGGGAATGGAAGAGAAGAATGCATACCTGGCCAACAAAGGAGATGAAGCGATGGCAAGAGTTAGAGAATGATAACGTCGATGGAGGGTGGAACTCACCAGAATCGAAATCCAATCGATGATGGGAGAAGAGAAATGTTGTTGGGTCGGGCAAACTAGACAGCCAAGATCATACCTAAATTACATCCCACAATTTTAATCAAAAATTGATTTTTAAAACTTCTTTGGTTTAACAATATCAATATGTCATCCTTATTTTTAATGAAACATCTTTTTTTTTTTGGTTAGAATTTACAGTAACGTATTATGTCACAGTAATACATTATGTCACATTACTGTATTTTAGATACATAATTTGTTATATGTACCAATAATACACAGAATAGAGTTATCAAGAAAAGAGGAAGAGGTAATGATTTGCAATTGTAGGTTAGAACTGAATATGTAAAACATAATTTGAAATGAACTATCATTTTTATAATTAAATATAACTTTATAAAGATAAAAATGGGAATTAAAAATATGAAAGATCGTGACTATTAAACTTCATCATGTGAGAAAAAAAATACAAAATATACAAGTTGATTTGTCATATAATTATACAAAAGGTTACAAAATAAATTAATTAAAATATTTGAAGAACTAAATTATGATACGCCTAATTATCAGGCACACAAATTTGGAAATTACAATACAAATACTAGAGGTCAATTTATAAGTTTACCCACAACTATCGGAAACCCTAATTCATAATTTGTTTAAAACAAATAAATATAAATGTAGATATTTTAAGCACAAGATTATATTATAATTGTGAATATGAGAATTTAAAAATATTAAGGTTCATTTTATAATTTATCATAATTTAGTTTTACCATTACCATTAGAATAATTTATAATACAAAACTATCAAAGAAGCCAAGGCCAAAGAGAAAACTCTAAGAATGAAAACCCGCCCACATCAAACCCAGCACAAGCCACACATAATCAAGACGAGCACGAGCCCCCAAACACCCCAAATAAAATAATATACATTCGGTTGTTCATAACAACATTTAAATGAAAGATTACATTGGGAAAAATAAGAAAGGAAACTAACATTTGAATGAATTAATCATCAAAATGAAATGAACTGATAAGAAAAGTATTTGAGGGTTGTTTCTTTAAAAAACGTAGGCAAAAACCATTGTAAACCATAATAGAAAACAATAGTCTCACAGTGATTGAAATACAAGGAATAGATTTGGTGATCTCCTGGTGACATACCATCGCTTTCTCTCTCTTCTCTTCTATTCTCTTTATTTATTGGTCATGTACCCCATCTCTAGTGCATTTTCCAGCTGGAACTCAAGTAAATGCCCATGCGTGTATCTAATGCATTTTTTATCTTGAACCATAGGGTATTTCCCTACTACATTAAACACTACATTAAATGTGAAATTATCAAATTATACAGATTGAGGGGTCCTAAAATTATACAGGTTGAATTATAAAGTGATGTTTCTAGAAGACTATATTAATTTTCCATCTACTGCTTGGTTTCAAGAAGTGGTTCTGGGTTCGTTCTTTTAGGTGATTTTAATGCATCGCTGTTTTTCAAGATAATTTACTTCTAACTAGTTGATAGGTGTGAGTCTTTAAATACCGTTGTAATGGTTATCAAAAGACATCTTCCAGTCTTTACATTCTCTGTAATTCCTTAAGTTCTTCATATCAAGAGAGTTTCCTTCACGGTTAGTCACTTCGATCTTCCTGAAGTGTCAGGAGTCTTTTACTTTGGTTTTCTTTACAAACATACCATCGCTTTCTCTCTCTTCTCTTCTATTCTCTTTATTTGTTGGTAATGTACCCCATCTCTAGTGCATTTTCGAACAAGTAAATGTCCATGCATTTTTTATCTTGAACCATAGGGTATTTCCCTACTACATTAAATGTGAAATTATACAGATTGAGGGGTCCTAAAATCTTGGCTTGCCACTACACCAAACAATAACTAATTGATTTTGGCCTTTTCTTAGGTACAGAATATGATCTACATTCGATCATGCTTGTCTCTCATGATTAGAATCAAGGTTTAAACAGAACATTATCTTTTACCATAAAAGCATATCTACCCTCTATTACATACGCTTGTGGTAAGAACAATTGAGCTGAGCCATGAAGAAAATGACTATGAAACTGAGAACCATTATTCTGCATATATGGTCCTATTAGAATCCTGTATAGAAATTGAATGCAGCATAAGCAAACATCTCTCAGTTCCCGAGATGAAGAAGTTGAGGATGCATCATAAGCCTCATGCATGTTTCATTCAATGAAATGAGGATACAAGCAGATGAAAAAATCCCAGCTTTGGGACTCCATTTAGCAGTTACTCTTCCTTATAGTCACGTTACAATAGCTTTGATGGTCAATTTGCTCTAAATTTATATGTGCAAATAAGCCCAGACTAATAAAAACATATGGAGTATAAATCATAGACATCGAATTAGCAGTATAGACAACTGCACGTAGGCAAGTGAGATTGGATTCATACATGTATGCGTACACCAGTCCAAAGAAACAGTGAATCATGTAAATTTAAAAGCGTGGAAGAAAAAACATCACCTCAGTTTCCATATTGATGAGATCAGAAATTTTCTTTCAGTTTCTTTACTGTCCTGCAACCATAGCTGAAGCAACACAAAAAGTTCAAGCACAAGAACAAAAAAGAATATGCTACAAAAG
The DNA here is from genome assembly GCA_037177415.1 of Kaempferia rotunda. Classification (NCBI taxonomy): domain Eukaryota; kingdom Viridiplantae; phylum Streptophyta; class Magnoliopsida; order Zingiberales; family Zingiberaceae; genus Kaempferia; species Kaempferia rotunda. Next base: position 160 of record JBAMIB010338898.1, on the reverse strand, counting down.
TTAGATATTGACGGAATGAATTTAATGAGGCATTATAAGGTCCAAATATGTTTCCTCGCTGCAAATGTGATACAGACACAGTCATTCATTTGTGTGCCTATATATATATATATGTATACATATGTATATATATACATATGTATACATATGTATATATATA
>JBAMIB010338574.1:0-21743 GCA_037177415.1 Kaempferia rotunda | reverse complement strand
CCGCAAGCTTCTTCGCCTACGCCCTCCCTCGACAAAACGAGCTCGTTGGCGCCCTCCATTGAGCGAAGCCCTCTCTTACCGTCTTGTCGGAAGCTCACGACGCGTTGAACAGCCCCCGCCCTGGGCCTTATTTTTCTCAGGACCGCCCCTGCCGGTACTGATTATATATTTGTGGATTTTAATAACATAGACAACTGTGACTAAGCCTCGCTTGCTTGTCTTTCTACATCTCTGAATTATCTATCATTTTATATAGATTGATACTCTTAAGAGTAATTATTCCAATATTTAATTATAAAATGATCTTAAAATATTCATTACCATTTATCCAAATTCTTAAACATTTATTTATTTTATTTTATAAAAAAATTCTTTATTGAATTGGTCAACCCAAATGAATGGAGCAGTTGAAATGTTTCTTTAGAAAGCAGCAACTTTGAAATTACAAATAAAAATTTGTTATTAATTCCATGGCAATACAACATTTTAGACTGGATTAACTCGCTTTGCTCTAATTGGATTGCTTTTACCTATTTAAGTCACTAGAAGGCACATTACTATTACTGATATATATGAATTAACACCCTTCCATTTGAAGTAAAGACGGAGCTCGCCGAAGACTTCGATAAGAAAATCAAATCAAATAATAAATAATAAATAATAAATAATAATGAAAACCGATATTTTCATATTAACCAAATAATAAATGTCGCGACGCTTCTTCTTCGCCTTCTCCTACACGTCTCCTTCGAGCCAAGCCATTTGGGCGACCAGCCAGGATTAGGGTTTTCACGGTGAGCGACCTCGACTGCTTCAGTCCCTGTTCCTTCGTCTCCCTTTTGATTCCTCATTCCCGCTTTACTTGTCGCTTGTTGCACTCCTCGAGGAAGCTCTCCCTCCCTCTCGATCGCTTGTTTGATTAAGGGTTCCACCGGATTGCGGCTGCTGCAGGATTAAACTTTCGGTCATTGGGTTGCTTGCTGAATTGGAATTAGGGGATTCTTGAAGGTCTGCGTATTTTTTTGGGAGGTCGAGCACGCTCAGATCGGACGGAGGTTGGGGAAGACGTGTGGGATTTCGTAGATTGGTTGTTGAATAATGTGTATACTTTGTGTTGTTCCGAGGTGGTCGCGAAGGATTGCCACCTTGTTGCCTTGGCTGCTGATACCGGTTCTCTTTTTTTGGGGCATGTCGCCGTTCCTCCCTCCGGGGCTCCGCTTCGAGATCACTTCTCCTCGGATCGCTTGCCTGTGCATCCTCGTCGTGACTCTCATCTGGTACAAGGGTGTGGTGCCTATGCTGAATTATTGGCAGGCCTGTCGGACAGCTCGTGAACAGGAGCGGCAGCGTGCGCTCGCGATCAAAATGCAGCAGCTTTTGAAGACTGCCACCCGCCGATGCCGGAATTGTCACACCACTTACAGAGACCAGAATCCTGCTGGAGGCCGGTTCATGTGCTCATACTGTGGCCATGTTTCTAAAAGGCCCGTCTTGGATCTTCCACGTTCAGTTGGGAGCTCGTGGTTCAGTAAGTTTATGGGGAATTATAGATGGTTATGGAGTCAGGATTCGCAAGCCCAGAGAAACATCAAGTCGGGTCTTTTTTCACTGGTGATTTTTTGCCCTTTTTGTTTTCTTTGCTTTCAATCTGATTTTCGGTTTTCCTTTTTTCTTTTGTCAGTGTTAGATGGCTTTGTAGATTGATTTTCAGACATAGATCAAGAGAGGATGGTTCTAACACAGATCGTAAAGGGGTGTTATATAGGAGAGGGGATAATGTAGGAAACCTGCAGGAAAACAGGTGTGAGAAAATGAAAAGGAAAGCTGAAGAGAAACGTCAGGCCAAGTTGGAAAAAGAGATGCTGGAAGAGGAAGAGAGGAAGCAAAGAGAAGAGGTTGCTAAGTTGGTAGAAGAAAGAAGGAAATTAAGAGATGAGAACGTGAAGGCTGGGAGTGAAACTTCGAATGGCTCTGTTCCTGATGCGGAAAGGGACAATAGGAAGCAAGCAGATAAAAAAAGAGATGAGAGAAGAAAGGACAAGGATAGGGGATCTAGTAAAAGCAATTCTGATGTTGAGGATTTAGAGAAGCGGGCGAGCAGGGCTACTGAGAGAAAACATGAGTTCCACAAGAAGACTGACAATGAGAGACAGGATGCAATGGGAAGCGCAACAGTGATATCAAAATCACACACCATGGAAGCTTCACATGGAAATAAGGTGACAGCAAGTAAAACAAAATACTCTAGTCATATAACTGGCAATTCTCCATCTTCTGCAAGAAGTTTTGGCAGTTCCATACTTTTTGGGAGAAATTTGCAGAACACAACTAGTTCTGTAACTAAACCAATCAAACAAGTTGCAGGCTTCATGAATCCTTCTTCCAAAAATGCCAGAGATTTTCAAGGTGCTGGAGATGTAATTGTTAATGCTACGTCAAGTGGAAATAGTGGAGTTACGAAGAGCAATCTTAATCAGCCTGTAAGTAATGTATATTATACTACACATAATTTTCCTGCTTTTGATAATTATTCATTTTGATCATTGGATTTCATTTCTAGATGAATTCTTATGTGCAACCACGTCAATCTACTTTAAAGAAACCATGGCATCAACTATTTACTCATTCAGCTCCTGTTTCCACAAACTCTGATTCAACTAATCTGATATGTCAAAACAATCACGGTCAAGTAGAAGCTCAGGTTATGGACTTAAAGGATCAAACATTGATTCCTAACAGTTCTTATGATAATTCAGTTAATTTTGTGCAACCATTGCCTTTCAATTCTATGACATCACCTAATGGCGTATTTAGTAGCACCTTATTTACGTCCATTAAGGATTCAGCACCAAGTTTTTTATCAGATGAAGCAGAAATTTATGAAGACCCGTGCTATGTGCCTGATATGATATCCTTGCTTGGTCCAGTTTCTGAGGAGCTTGATAATTTTCCATTGGATGCACGGTCCAATTTTCTTGATGATAATATGGCTAAGCCTCATGTCTTAAAGAATGCTTCTGCTTCTGGAAACATGTCCAAACCTTCTCCAATTGAGTGCCCAATTTCAAGATTTCAAAATTCAGAAGAAAAGCAGAATGCTTTTGGCCCAGTTTCATGTACTTTAAAGTATCAGGAGCCACTAATGATGAATGTGGATGAGTCACAGGGTACGTGGCAGATGTGGGAAACTCCACGCAGTCAGAATACAATGGGATTATTAGGTGGGCCTTCCAGCTGGCTTTTGGCTATGGGACAACAGAGTTCAAAACAAGATGATATACCAAATCCATTATTAAACAACACTTTGTTGTCACAGAGCATGAAGGGGAACCCTGCACTTTTGAGAACTAAGCCGCCACTGCCTGTTCATGATGGTGTACTGCAGAATGAAATCACATATGGTGCATATAGTGCTGGTATGAATGGGAGTAATCCTTGGATGCAGACACCACCTTTGCAATCATTGCCTTCTGATGGGGTAAACCTGTTTCTTCCACCAAATCTCATAGATAATATGCAACACGTTGATACCACAGAAGTTAGTCCAAACAAGTCTGGATCTGATTACTCTATTTTATCTTCGGTTGATTGGGTGAGGTAAGTGCTCTGCATGCTTAGGAATCATTCTTTGGAGATTATACTTTTGTATGTGGCAACTTTATTTTCTGCACTTAAAAATCCGTAAACTTTGTGGTACTTGCTTTTGAGTGACCTTGTAAGGCTGACAAATAGTTGTACCTCAGAATGAGCTACATTTCTTCACAGTAGGATTGCTTTAGTTACTTTGCTTGGGAGTTATGGAAAAAGTTTGCTTGTTCGCTAGTCTTCTTACCAAGCACAATCTCATCCTTCGATCTTGTTATCTATTTGATCTGAATTTATTTTCAATGGTTTATGTAAGTTATATAATTTGTTCTTATTTTATGTTTAAAACAGTTTGAATTGATTAATGTGGAAGGTGTAAGGAGACCCAAAAAAAATCAAAAGGGCACCTTATTTTCGTTATCATCGAAAGGGCGCTCCGTTTTGAAAAAATATCAAAAAGACTCTCAATATCCCTAAATACCCTTGTTTCAATGTTGTTATAGAAACTTTGGCCCAAATTATTCCAATTATAGCAATTTTGGCCAAAGTTGCCCCTCTAAGTAATTTTGGTCAACTGCTCTATGTTGCAGTAGTTTTGATTAAAATTGTTTCATAGGCCAAAATTGCTCCAAATATAGCAGTTTTGATCAAAACTTACACTAAAACTAGTATTTGATAAGATTCAATCTTAACTACATGTTGGAGCTTTAGCCCAAGATGCTACAAAATGGGGCTCCCTTTTGATATATATATATATATATATTGCAAAATGGGAAAACCTTTTTGATGATAATGAGAATAAGGGTCGCCTTTTTAATGTTTGCCCCAAAAAAGTTTAGTTAATGGAATAAAAAATGTTATAAATGACTTGAACATTTTAAGTGATATTGTCTTACATAGAGCTCAATGGAATGATAAGATTTCATATGACTAAAAAATGGCTTGTTGATGATCATAACGATGATATGACTAAATAGATTATTTTTCTGGTGTTGTTATTTAAAATATCAAGTTATGAAATTTTGTTATTGGGAGTTGGGAGAAATGTTCACTTATTATTTGAAATATGAAGTAATAAATTTTTGTTATTGGAGTTGAGAGAAATGTTCCATCGCTCATAATTCCTAAAAGCTAGGATGATTTTAGCTTGCTTCTTTTTAAACACAATGTAGGTTGTATTCTTAAAAAGGATGCATACTATATATTATATTTATCTATTAAAGTAGACTGCCTTATTTCAAGATGCTTATCTGGTCTTGATGTGTATCTTTGGTTCTTGACGAAGTTTCATATGAAGGATGGTGCAAGTGTTTCTTATTAATACATTAGTACTAACACCTTTATGATTTTATTGCCAATCCCAGTTTTCTTCGAGCATAATGTAAAATATTCGTCCCCACGGGATGGACTGTTGGCTAGTGCGTGAGGTGTTACTACCAATAAGGTTTGGGGGTCAAATCCTGGCGAAGCCAGGTGCCTGCCCTCCCTTATGCACTAGTCACTGTTCGGGCTAGTAGCCCCCGTGATTTACCTCCTTCGTGTTGGCCCTGGGATGGGCTGGCGGAGGCGCTGAGGGCGAGCGTAATCACCTTTTGCCACCAATAATGTAAAATATTCCGACAATGATCATCAAGGTGCAAAAAGTGTATTCAATTGATATACGGATGATTCATTGTATAACACATATGCAGTATGGGAAAATATACACCATTAACAATCAAAATAAGAAGAAAAATATTTATATTTGATAAAGATGGTTACAGTGTCCACAATAAATAATATAATAAGGGAATCAGGTTGAGGATGAATTTACTAAAGTTACATTGGATGGAGAGAAGAAAGAACAAACCGTCTAGAAGATAGTTGTTGATGCTATACTTGATAGGCCAACCAAACCAATGAAAAACTTTCCTATTTTCAAGGAATCTACCTAGAAAAGATAATAAGGGTAACTATGAAGGAAATCACTTTCAAAAGTATGAGAAGGAATGTTCCTTAAACACCTTAAATAGATAAGAAGAAACTCATCTTCAAAAGAAAGGAAAAAAACTTGCCTTCCAAGGGTTTATAACACTTTTGTAGATGTACAAGCTTAGAGAACAAGTAAAAGAGTAAATGACGTTAACAAAAATCCTGCGATGCAATCCCAGTACCTATGACACTTTAATAAGCATTTTAAGACACTCAATTTCCGAAACAAGAATAGCTTCATAATTGCATTCCCATAGTAACCCTTTCTAATGTTGGATTAATCATGATGTTGCTATGGTGTGCTTTCTAATTTGTTTTGGTTGTCATGCAAACTCTACCATCAAAGAGATTGAGAATCAGCTGATCAGAAGAGTCTGGCGTTGGCAAGTTGTATCAGCATATCTCATGCTTTTCCTGTCAATTGAAAATAACTCGTCGTCGAATTTTCATATTCATCTTTTTCCACGATAAGGCATAAGATTGACAACATTAAAGGTAGCTTAAAGTCCATATTCTCTGGATCTTGTATGCATTTTCACCAACTCTTTTAAAGTCTTCAAATGGTCTATAAGCTTGAAGTTTGAGTTTGAGAAATAACCTATAGGAAAGAGTTTTTTTTTTTGGAGATGAACCTAAACTGAATGTTCTTTTTAAAAGTTGCGGGCTTACAGTGTTTGTTGGTAACAACTCTGTATTTTTTATTTTGTTTGATGGTGCAGTCATGAACTTGCTCATGAATTTCTTGACGTTCTTTGTTTGTTCTTTGACATCGCCGTTAAAAATTTGACTGGTTGGAAAGGAGCCAAATTAAGAGGATTTGTTGGACTATGACCATGAATCACTCTAAAGGGACTTTGGTCAATTGTTTGACTTTAAGACCTATTGTAAGAAAATTCAACATGAGATAAAACAAATTCCATTTGCGAAGATTCTTAACAACCAAAGTCCTTAAGAGATTTGTCAAACTTCAATTGACAGTGATTGTTTGTCCATCCTCAGAATCTATATAAGGATGATTAGGGGAGCTAAATTGAAGTGAAGTACCAAGCTCTCTCCATAATGTGCCAAAAAAAAGCTAAAACACATTTTGGATCTCAGTTGAATGAAATAGGTTTTGGCACTCTAACTTGACTATCTCTTTACAATAGAGATTAATATCATGAGATTCAAAGTCTCATAGCTAAGAACAAAGTTTGACATTTTAGAAAACTGATCAACAACGATAATAATAGACTGTAATAGAGTTGTTCTTCCTTGAGTGAGAGATAAGCTCAAGACAAAATCAATGTTAACATCTTCCCAAGGTGCATTAAGGATCAGCAAAGGTGTATAAGAATAAAAATTGATACTTTAGGAATGTGCCATATCAATGACATGTACAACACTTCTTGATATAAAGTTCAACAACCTTAGGTAGAGTTTGTGCATATAAAAGGCAGAATTTGTCATTAAAAGCTACAGATTTGTTTTCTAAGTGAACCTTGATCAATGATGTGTGAAAGGACATACTCCATATGATATTTAAGATGCTCATTTTTTGAGAAGGCCTTAATGGAGGTGTATGGATGATTATGTGGAACTCACATATGTTAGGAACTTATCATTTCATTTATAATTATAATGATGGGATGTTTTTGGCTGACGTTGCATTCAAAGGCAATTGGATTGTCATAGAATGCAACTTTTAATAGAATTTTGTCAAAATAATTTGTCAGCTGTTAGTAGAGTTGTCACTTCTAGATTTTGATTAGTCTTTTCTGAGTAGAGAGTTGATTGGTTAGTCTTTTCCATAGGGTGAAGAAAAGTGGAAATATTTGATTGTGGAAGTAGATACATTTTTCTATGGGAATAGAGGTTAAGCCTGTCAGTAATATCACCGAGGCAAATGGAAAATTTCTATGGAAGAACATTTTAACTTGGTTCATGCTGCCCAAAGAATTGGTGATTATTATTGGGGCTTAATAGTGCAAAGTTAAAAAAAAATATTTTTTCTGAATATAACAGTGAGTTGAGTGAGGAATGCTGAAGTAATGTATTTCTAAACTAATGGACAGACTAGGTTAAAGAGCCTCCTGAAAATCTTTGGTCACATAAAACCACATGCAATGACCAAAGGGTCTCCATTTACTGTGGTTTCAGGTCAGAAGCAGTGATTCCTGCAATAATCTTAGTGCTCTGCAACACAATTAATTTCAACCATCAGGAAACTGGGCTTGAATTTGTGAGCAAACTTACAATTTTTGGAATTAGTTCGGAACTACTATACTTTGGGGCTTATAAGACAGTTCATGCAAGCCAACGCCAAATGTCAAGAAGAGAGTTGAAGGTGTAAAATAAAGATCTTGTTCCTTTAGATATATCACATGCTAAAATATGGTCTAATTATTTTGGGTGGCAATTGACCTTTTAGGAGGTTGGAGAGAAGACAACCAACAGAACAAAGGAAGATAACATTGAAAACTCATGATAGAGAGGCTTTCTGTAGGGGTATATTGTTTTTTGAGGCACTCTCCTCATGACACTTACCTAAAACCCTTGTTGCAAGGGGCTCAAAGTCTCTTCCATAAATGAATTTTTGGCTCAATTCATTGATGTCAAAATCATGCATTTGTGTGTGTGTGTGGCTGCAGAGGTAAAATGGGTCGATGGTGGTTGACTAGTTGAGTAGAGTGGAGGTCAAGCAAGGGGAAAAAGTTGACACATCGTTTATGCTGGATGAAGGAAGGAATCCATGGTGAAAAACTATCCTTAGGGAAAGAGAAGAGAAAGGTGGAGAAAAAACGAGAAATGAAAAGTAAACAAGTAAAGAGAAAAGGGCAAGGAACCCACTCAGCCAGGAGCCCAGGACCACTACTATCCATCCACCAAATTGCGAACCACTACTACTGTCAGCCTCACCATGGCCGTCACAACCTCATCGCAGCAAGGCTGTGACGTCGCAGTGATGCCACAAGGTAGAGACCTCATGGTGAGGCCATCGTCAGCTTCCTTGCAGCGAGATCGCGGTCTCACTGCAAGGTTGCACGGTAAGGTCATAGCTTCCCTGCGAGATCACATGGCTTTGAACTCACAGCAACACTGTGATTGCAGTCCGAGTTGATGGCTGCTAGGATCAAGATCAACATTCACTCGAATGGTGGAAAGTTGGTTCTCCCAATTCTGGGTGGACAAAAAAAATGCCCCAAAATCGATCCTTGGATGGATTTAAAATCCATCTGTCTATTTATTTTTAATAAGTAAAAAGAGGAAAGTCTCTCAATTCTTGTGTAATCCATCCTTTCTCTCATCCCTGTCTTGGAGTAAATGGAGCATTAAGGTTGGCAAGCAGGTATGGTAGAAGAGGAGATCAGGATGGAGATTCAGGAAGAGGTTGGGAGGGCGCATGCTGTTGTGGAGGTGGTGGGAAATTGAGATAAGGACAAAAAAAGGTCAGGATCAACGTTGCAGAGTAGCATAGGAGGTCGAGAGAGAGGTAAGGGTGATAGAGGATGTTGAGATGAAGGTCAGGTAGTGGGGGGAGGTTGCAGTGGTGGTAATTGTAGAGGTCTAGAAGGTGGTTGCGGATAATTGTCCTGGAATGGAGTCTTCAAATTGGGCTAGGTACATTTTATTCTTCCATACTATGTATTTTTCATTTCCAATTACCCAACTAATCAGCCTTTTTACTCCTCCCATCTCTTCCTCTTCCTCTCTGTTCCCTTCTCTCTCCTTTTTTCCTTTGGCGCACAAAGAGGGTTAAGCTCAATATTATGGAAGGAAAGAAACTCTTAAGAATGTGGCACATGCCATTATCTACAATTTTTATGCTTACACACCACCACAGGTGATTCAATTATGTATAATTATGTAGAGTTATTACTTCTAAATTTTTGTTATTCATCTAATGTATGAGAGGATTTTGGAAATGATAAAACAATTTAATCACTCACGCTAATATAATCCATGCCAAGTTGATGAAAGATTAATGGAAATGATAAAACTACATTATGAAATATTTTGGATTGACTGATGCTTTTAATCATCGTATTTTGGACAAACTAAGGACATGCCATTTGAATTGAATTTATAAGGAATGCACATTGACCGAGATGAAGTAAAGAGAAGAGCCTCAGGGCTGTAAAAGACATTTACAAGTCCTTCACAAGCTCAAGTAAATAGGTGAACCTAAAGGTCAACCTAGATAGAAAGGTCATAAATCTTTATCGGGTTGAATTAAAGAGGTAAGCTTAAGGGCTTCAAAGACAAATCTGAAGAGAAGGGCTTAAATCCTTACTGAGCTCAAGTTAGGTGAGTCTAAGCCTAAGGGTCATTTAAGACACCTAAATATAACGGTTCAGTCTTATTGAGTTAAAGTAAAGAGGTGGGCTTAAAGGTAATAAAAGGCAAACATAACTATAATTGTCCTAAGTCCTTGTCAAGTTAAAGAGGTGAGCATCAAGGTCTAAAAGGTAGGGCAAGGAATAAAAGACTTTTAAATTCCAAATTAAGATAAACATACAAACAAACAACCAAATAGAAAGTGTGTACACAAACAGGACTTAGTACACAATATGACTAATGGTAAGAGTGTAATGCAAAAACATGAAAATAGATCTAAATTGAAGCCAAGCTATTCAACTACAGAAGTGTTTATCCAATCATGTAAGAAAATAGAAGGGTCATGCTAGGCTATCATTTCTTGTCTTTTCCTTCATTCTTCTTGTCCTTTAAAACTTTCTCTTCAGTGTTAGGGGAAGATTTTTGCTATCACTGAACTGAGTGTAACAGCTACTTTCGACCTACATATCTCATTTGTTTTGCTCTAAATCTTTGGCAAAATGGACTTATGAATGGGCGAGGCTTGGACAACCTGATGGCGACAGACCTGATAGTTGATATCAAAGGAACTTGGTACAAATTTTGATAAACATATAGACAAATTACTGAACTCCTTATAGTTCTCAATTGCTTTGTTGAGCTCCTTGAGATGTTTAGCAGTGAGTTGGTCATTCTCTTAGAGGTGACACTCGATTTCGTTAGAATGTTTGTGGTGCTTAAGAATGTTGGATTCAATGGTTTCTTGGAGGCTCACCATGGTCTTGCTTTCTGGAGGATGTCTTAATAAGGGGAAGAGTGTTCCTCCATCAGTTTGTTTTAACCTCTAACTCTTTGCTCAACAGTCGTACTTTTTAGGACTTAGGCCATGAGATGTCTCAACTTTGAACTGATTCTCGGTAAGGGTTTCAACTTGCTTGAGAAAATTGCCATTCTCCTCTACTAGCAGGCAAGTGTGCTTTTTCGGTATCACTGCCCTAGTCCAACAGAGCAATGTGTTCATGAAGAAATATAACAATGCCCGTAGAAGAGTGAGCAATCAGCTTATAGGTGGGGTTCATATTGTATAGTTTAGTGCACAGATTGAAAAGCATATCACCTGTAGGGAACTTTGGGCTTGTTTGAAGCTTTTCTAAGGTTTGCCAGTACTTTTGGTATCTCATTGAGCTTTAATAAGTATGCCAGAGGGTTCATGAAAAATGCCATTAGGATTGTCTATCATGGTGTGCCAAGGGGGATTCGACAGGGTTCAATGTTGGACTGGTGAGTATGGTCTGTCTCATCCTGAGCGTACTCACTGCCAGAACCTTCAGTCTTTGGAGCTATTGGTGAAGATTCATGCAATTGAGGCCATGCCTATAATTTGTAAAATCTTAGTTCTTTTGAGGGGCCTGAGGTAATTCATTTCTGGCACCCACTGGATGGGGGCAGATGTTCTAGGAATAAGGCAACTGTGAGTGGTACAACTTCAATAGGGTGGTTGGTAGGAAGAAGCTTGAAATCAAGAACTGGTCTTGGCCTCTTTGGAAGCAGAGTTGATTTTGGTCATGGGCGGAGCTTGCCTTAAATGGAGTAGTCTTGACAGGAGAAATGGGAGTTGGTTTGGATGAGTGCTCAGGATTCTCACCCAGGTAAATGAGTAGCCTAAACTCTTTTTTTTTTTTTTTTTTCTAAAGAGGATTTTGGATAGGGGGCCAGAATAAGTGGTTCAGCAAAATAGTGCTTGGCAAGGTGGGCATGCAGAATTATCTGAACTTTTTAACCTATCATTTGGAGATTATCCTCATTCAAATGCTTGAGGAAGTTGGAAGTAGTGATATTAGAGTATCCTGAAGTTCCACTTTGGTGAAGTTTGGCAAAATGTTGAACCTATCACAACGCGCCCATCAGATAGGAATTGGCCAAGGGGGAGAGGTGATGTAGAGGGATTTGTGTTTTCTATCTCTTAGTAAAGTGGGAACCCCTATGTTTTTTCAACCTATCCAGAGGAAATGTTATGGCAACCTTTGTTAAACATGCTTTATAGTCATGGATATGCAATTTTCTAAAGTTTATGTGGAGGTTATGTTGTTTAGGAGATTAGGATATGCAAACTTAAAATCCAATATATGGTTTCAAGCAAGATACCACAAACATTAAAAATGCTTGGATAATAATTTTATCATTTAATATTTTGGAAAACTACATTTTTTTTTTTTTTTTGAATTGCAGTTGGTTCTATTTTAGTTTCATTTCATACCGATATATGATTGGTTCTACGCCCTATCATGTGATGATAGTCTTGTCTCATTAAAATTTTCTAGTAGTCCCAATAAGTTTATTATTGGCAAACCATGCTCATTTAATTGAGGTAATGCTATATTGATGAAAATTTTCTTTACATTGTCTACCCAATTTAGAAATATGTTTGGGGTCTGATTGTGTATCAAAACTAATAGCATCCATCTTAACATGTCAAAGGCCTATAGGTTGAATCCTCTTTAAAAACAAGATAAGGTGGTTGTTGGCAAATTTGTATGTTGTTCGTAGGTTTATGTGATTATTTTAATCATCTGGATGATGTGTTTTTCACTTTTTTTAATTGAATGATATTTAAAAATTTGTGAGAAAATTAACTAAAAGAATGTAAACTAAAGTCAAAAGGGTTTAGGGATTAGCAAATAAAATTTTCAGGGAGAATATAATTTATGCGAAGATGATGCGTGTCGAGTTTGAAGTTAAGTTGCCTCATAGTTTGTCTCATTGGTGAGATGAGTTGCACTTGTGTCTCTCCTTCTAGCAACTTGTAACTTCCTCTTGCAATAAACAGTATAGTGAATCCTAATCTTGTATTAGATCTCAATTAAATGGTGGGGCCCCCACTTAACATGGCTTCCTTTTTTTAAAAACAAAATTCTAACAAGAAGAGTGGTGGCAAGACATCGTTGGTAGTGATGCGACACATGACGATACCAGTAAGAGTGGTGGCAAGAGACAACACCATTCTAATATCGTGAGGCATAAGCAAAATTGTTTTGTTAAATGATTAAAATATCTGATTAATGGAAAGATATTCTATCTAGTCAAAGTTGTTTGAATTGAGATACTAATAAGAATGGTAAGCTGACATAAGATAAGATTGCATATCATAGCTTCATTAAATCCTAGTGCAACTTCAATTCCACTTGGAATCATTTAAGTCATTTTTGATGGTAAGATCCTGAGGATTGGATTGCAATCATGATTACCATGAATGCTTGACTGTTGAATCCTAGGTCATGGGCTTTGATTCTTAAGTTGGCTTCTTTAAAACAACCCAGTGATTATACACATGATAGTATACTTTGGGCTGCTAACTTTGTAAGTTTGATTTTTGAGAGCAATACAAGTAGAACAAGTTACAGCTCTCAAAAATGAAGTTAGGTAACTGGAATCAGTTTCAAGTTTCAACTTGTATTCATCAATTTGTATTATTTCCAAAAGGATAAAGAGACTAAACAAAAATGAGATTAGCTAACTACAATTATTTTCAAGTTTCAACCTGTAATCATCAGTTCATATTATTTTCTTATAAAACTATTAAGGGACTAATACCATTGAAAACTAAGGAAACAATTGTATTCTGTTTGTAATCTCCTAACACGCTTCACCAGTCAATTACAATTCTTTTTAATCAATATTTTTATTTTTTAAAATAATGTTGAAACAAATTCACATGTCACTGTTTTTTCATATTGTATTTTTTTTGTACATCGAAATATGTTTTTTTCCGTGGAATTTTTGTTATACACAATATTTGCTGATACAATTACAAACGATTATTTTGTTGTGGTACGATATCTGTTATTATCACGAGCCTTTTTCATGTGCTTTTGTTCTATTAGTCAATTTTGCGCTTCCTTTTTCAGTATGAATGCTATCATTGCTGAATTGGTTCCATGGGGTATTCAGTTTCTTATCTTTCTGACACCTTAGATAGGTCTGCTGCTTAGCGATCTATTTTATTTGAAAGCTTGCTTAAGCTAATCATGGTGAAAAATTATATGCCTTCAACTTGGCAAGTTTGTTGTATAGGGAACATTTTCTTTTGTTAGGTCAAAGTAGTCATTTCGTCATTATGGATTGACAGAGTCATATTTCTAGTATTCTTCTTCAAAATTATCTTTGGCAGCGACAGTTGATTGTCTTCTAAACTAAGCTTTATGAGATTTCTTGATCCAGCAGCAGTTTATATTTTGGATTGTTGCATTTTTTTCCCGATAAATAAAGCTTGATATGACTGAATACAAGTGTATGTGACCTTTTGTCTTTGATGGTTGCAGGCCTCTTACTGTTGGCACAAAGGAGTGGCCTCACAGTCAGAAAAATGAAATATCTCATCTTGGCAAAACAAATACAGAGTCACAGTCATCATTCGGACTAAATGAGACATTATACACCGTAAATGAGACAATGTTTCCAAATGCATATGACCTCACCTTGCATGAGGACATTTGAAGAACTAATTCATTTTCTTGTTGCGAATGCAATGATCATTTCATCAGTATAAGCAAGCCATGACACATGATTTTATCCGTTCTACTTATCTTTGACTGACTGAATATAATTGCAGGGTTAATATCACTCATCATTTCCCTGAGCATTTCTTGAGGGTTGGATGATTTCTGTCCTCGGGAAGTTCACGGCCAAGTAAGAACTCCATTTTAGAACATAAAAAGGGCTTTCTAGGTTTCAGTTTTATCACAAGGTACAGGGCCATGGCTGTGATATTTTTGAATTCTTAGAAGATAATTGTGTAAGCTCATGTTTGGGGCTGCATTTTCTTCATATCCTCTTCCTATTCCCTCTCCCCAGAAGATTTTTCACTCAAATCAAACCTTCAGGGTGACACCTAAAGGACTTGGGGAATTGATAGAGATGACAATGGGTTTCATATTCTTTGCCTCGATCCTCATTTATTATATCCTTTTTCATTCTCATAGGATATTTAACTTTCATCCTCACGAGGATTAAATATCCATCTCCATATATCCCATATCTATACCTACCAGAGCATTGGATATCTTCTCTATTAATTTTTTTCTTTCCATTTTATTCCATTATTATCATTTAATAAAAGTATATTAGAATTAATATCATATAAAAAATATAATTAAAAAATAGATTAAATATCTATAGTCTATTTCTAATTTAATTGTATTCACTAAAAATATATTAAACATTAAAAAAAAATAGTGAATATTTAAAAAAAAATGGGTCGGGTATGAGTATGATTCTACTAGATTCACTTCCATACATGATTATTCATATTTGATTATTTAATTAGGTCTAAAAAAATCTCTTTATATCATCTTTTATTTGGGTTGGATATTGAATTCTCTATCAAATTTAGAGAAAATTGCCATTCCTAGAAATTGAGAAAGGGAAATGTAGTTCTTGGATAAGAGGTTGACCTATAATTTATTAAATTTAATGTATTCTGTAGAAGATTATATGTTGACCCTAGAAGTCCCATGCAACTAGCTCCATAATTATTTATAGAGAAGTAAATCAGGAGTTGAGTATTTAACCATATGAGAGTATTTCTGTTAGTTTTATCGGGAATCGATCCTTTTTATTTTTATAAATTTAGTATATGGTGATTAACTCAGCTATCATGGCTATTGAAATTTAATACGTGATCTGTGGACGGTTCAAGTATAAGAAAATAACTTAGGGTGCGTTTGGTTTGAACTATTTTCTTTTTCATTTTCTATTTTTTTATTTTTTAGAGAATGACAATTTGTCATTCTCTAATTTTCTAGAAAATGTTATATATTTTTCTAGAAAATGAATATGAAAAATATAAACCAAACATCATTTTTCAGAAAATGCGTGTTTTCCAGAAAATTAAAATGGAAAACGTGCCAACCAAACGCCCTCTTAATGTCTACATAATGTAATTTTTTGGTAACGAAATTCCTTTTTTGGCAAGACTGGATCTGATTTTACGTGGCAAAAAGGCAATTTACTCGACCCAGTGACCTGTCAATCCGTCACTGGACTAACACGGAGGAGATAAATCACAGATGATTATTAGTTATTAGTGCAAATGGTCAAGATATGTGATATAGTATGTTCAAACGTGTTGAATTTTGAAGATTGGATCAGACTTTGCTTGAAGAATAGGCAGTTATAAGAGAGAAATCCGTGGGTATCCTAAAAATCAAGAGTGGTGTTTGTGTTAACGCCACTAAGGTACACATCCAATTATTGTAAGTAGATGTAAATAGACACAAATTATTGGATGAAACAGTATCTATATACTTTTCTATTAACACATCTCCGAATGAATAATGATAATATATAGGCATCCATTGAGACCAAGAAATTTAGGAACTTTGGATCCTTTAGCTCCTCATATATATGGATATTGTAATTTGGATGTAGATCGCGTGACTCCTTGTTTAAGACTTATGGGGTTGAAAATGTTTACCTAAAAGGGCGGGAGGATGTAGAATCAATTCTCCATACAAATTTACCTACCTGGCAAACCTTTGCTTGTTCTAGAAATTATTAAAAGGCATCCACAGCATGGCGGAAAGCCTGTGTGATTTCCTTGCCGTGCTCGGCCGACTCTTAGGTTATATATAGGCTATGTTCTTGGGTCGTGACACTCTTAAGTAGAAAGTATAGAATAAAAAATGATTGTGACACTAGAAAAGGAGGGTTGAATAAATAGACCCTTAATTAAAACAAATTCTAACAAATAACAAACAATATAAGTATAACTTGTTGGGCAAAATAAAAGGGCATCAATTACGAGTAACATCAGTTAAGCATCACTTTTTCTCATAATTTTATTCTGAAATTATCCTTTAATCCAATGTTTTTTAGAAACTATCAGGTATCTACTATAATGGGTTTAGAGTGAGTTTATGATTTACAACGCGTTGAAGCTACTTGGTAGCTGCTATAACATGTTTAGTGTGAATTTAGAATTTAAGATTTAGGATGTCTGAACACTATTACATTAAAATTATTTAAGTTTCATCAAAATAACTTTAAAACAGTTGCAAAATCTATTTTTATATAATAGTGTTCAGATATACTAAACACTAAATCATAAACTCACATTAAACAAATTGTAGCAACTACTAGGTAGCTTTTACATATAGTACTATTGGGCAGCTTTTACACTATATAAATCTTAAAAAATTAAAAGGGTGTCCCAAATTAAGAGAAACATCATATGCACATCTTTTTTTTTTTTTTTAAAAAAAGATCAAATCAATGCCCCTTTCATGATTTATCCAAAAATTATCCATTGACTCAACACTGCTATAGAATCTATCGGGTAGCTTCTACAATGTGTAACATCCATAGGCTAGCTTCTACAATGTGTAGAAGCTATCAAATAGCTATTATAAAGTATAGAAGCTACCTAGTAGCTACATAACAGTATAACATGTGTAGAGTGTGTTTAAGATTTAGAATTTATATCATGTAGAAAAGCTACCTAGTAGCAGCTGCTACAACATGTAAAAGCTATTCTGTAACTACTATAGCGTGTAGAAGTTGCCTTGTAGTTGCTACAACTTGTATAGTGCGAGTTTAAGATTAAATATATCTGAATATTATTATATGAAAATACTATTTATCAATTTGGACAAATTTATTTAAACTTCGTAAAAAAGATTTATTTTAAAATAGTTATAGAAGCTATTTTGATATAATAGTGTTCAGATATCCTAAACCTAAATTTTAAATCCTAAACTCACACTAAACACGTTGTAATAACTATTGAATAGTTTTCAATAGTAGCTACTGAGTAATTTCTCTACGTTATAGAATCTATCCGTTAGATGTTATATGTTGTAGAAGTTATTTGATAGCTTCTACAGTAACATTGAAACAAAGGGTAATTTTGGAATAAAATCACGGGTGGCATGCTTTTTTTTTTTTTAATTTTTAAAAAAGATGCTCTTTTGATGATTTATAAAATTCATAGCGCCTTTTTAATTTTTGCCCATCCTAAATTTTAAACTCACTGTAAATGCATTGTATCAGCTACCCGAACTTCTATATATTGTAGAAGTTATCTAGTAACTTCTACAATAACATTAGGTTAAAGAGTAATTTCGTAGATAGCTTCTATAACATAGTATATTCACCTAGAGACACTCATTTCAAACTACATAAATCCAAATTAATAGTATATTCACCTATTATATAAACCTTTAGCAGTGCACGATTATCTAGATAATAGAGGTCTAATTTAATGTCCTGATTTTTAGTAGTTGTTATTGTTTATGGGGAAGAAGATAAGTTAGAAGAGAGAGAGAATCAAACTTAAGAAAGGACAACTAATTTTGTTTTGAAAAATTGTTGTTCTATTTTATTGCCATTTGCATCTATCAAATACTCAATATGTCTTCACATGCAATATTATAATGGCCACTTGCATTGAAAAGCCAAATAATTAATAATGCAAATGAAAGGACTTAAATTTCTAGGGTTTAATTTGTCGATGTACATGAATAGTTGAAAGTTTGAAGTTAAGGATTATCTAGTTGCTCAGGAAGGACAATGCTTGTAGTTTTTCATACAACATAAACCCTAACTAATACATACAAGAGGTCACGACCAACCTTTATCTTGGTATTATATGCATCAATTTTCGCTAAGTTATAGCTCCAAGTTATACATGCGAAAAGGTCTATATCCCTTAGTTTAGGGTTGATGATCAATAGAGGTTGATTGTGCTGTCCGTCCGGTGACAATGATTGTTGTAAGTGGTCAACAATGAAGAAGTAAAATGGATTTATCAAAATTTGCACGAGTTCAAGCGATCTTGTTGGTTCATTTAAATATGATTAGTTTGGCTTGGCGAGATGAACCCAACCTAATTTAGTCTTTACTCAGTCAGCTAATCCACTTGATCAACCCAACCTATAACTTAAAATAAAAACCATCACATTCGGGTTGATCAACTGAACTATAATCATGCACGGCGCCAATCGAAAATATTGAGAATATAAATATATAAATTAATTAACTTCTTGATAGCTTAACCTTTTTTATTAATACTTAATTAATCAACTTGTTGCATTGCGTGGTGTGGTTTGTGCATGACACAGTGCACGCACTTCCACCATTAATTAATTTTTGAAGACTTTGGTGGCTTTGGTGACGCAAAGGGCAAGAGAACTGATGACGAACACAGCAATGACGTCAGTATTTCATTAAAAATACGATTTCAAAGTTCGATGTGTTCTTATTACTTTGTCAAAAGCATCTCTCCCATTCAAAAATCTAAAAAATATAATTAAGAAATAGGAGAAAAGAAATTATAATATATGATGTGAGTTCCACCATAATTTTTTTTAAAAAAAATACTACGTAATTTATAAGTTTAAGAATTATTAAAAAATATATATATTTTTTAAAAAATAAACAATAGAATAAAATATAATATAAAAATGATAGTTTTGAGCCCTTTAATTAATTTGAAAGTATTGGTAATTTAAATGATTTTTTAGAGTGCATCTATGAGTTTATATTTAAAATTTAAGAAATGATAATGTAGTAATTTTAACTAACCCTCCTAAAAATTTAATATAGATAAACTTCAATGATCCTAAAAGTAAATATATTTATTCGAGCTCAAATTTGATGATAAAATGGTCATATAAAACTATGACATGATCATTTTTGACTCATTTGATCATATTAAAAGTATATATATAAGTCGGTTCACCTTTTATAATATATCTATTTATTTGGATTCAAAATTAGACAAAAAAAATAGTCGTATTAATTATATGATCATTTTGAGTCATTTGGTCAATTAAAAAGTATAAATTCACTCTAATAACCTATTTACTGTTCAGATTCATAATTTAACTAAAAAAAATATGTTGATCAATAACTTTCAAATTTAATTTCAACATATACTTTGGGCCCTTTGAGTTTTTTAAGTGTTGTTTTTCATCTCTTCAATTTATGATTCTATTTTTTACTTAGTTTTTCATCACAAGATTAACCATTATCTTTTACTTCATATAGAATGATCAAGCAACGTTTAGATACTCTCTTGAAATGCCCAAGCACGAATCTCTAGAAATGCCCATTCTTTTGATATGTTTGATAAATAGTTTATGTTAGATTTTACTTATATTTTTGACGTGAGTATCAAACGTGTTAGTGTTAGTATTATGTAGGACCGTGTCGGGCCGATGAATGGAGATCGTTAATCAACAATTTAAAATAAACCTTTCTTGAACACAATTAAGCTTAACAAAACACAAACACAAAATAAAACTAAAGCAAAAGTAGTACAAGACAGACAAAAGTTTACATGGATCATGATCAGCAGATCGCTACTCCAAGGCGGTTGAAGCTCTACTAGAATTCTCCTTCGTCAGAGGCGGAGAAGCATCGTACAAGACTTTAAAGCGCTTACGACTTTACAGCTCGAAACAGAAGAGTTTACAGTGTTCGGAATAATTGAAACAAGAGAACCAGAGCTCTATTTATAACTATGGTAAAAGCTAATATCGTTTTAGGTTGACTAGATAGTTGATCAATATGTTAAGTTGGTTAAACAAAAAGTCAAGTAGATCAAAGTTGACATTATACTTGACAAGATATGAAAATTCCAAATGGGTGAGGTCGATCGAACATTTGGTGGTTGGAAATCCAACAGGAAGTTAGCATAAGTTATGCATTATCGGTAG
This sequence comes from Kaempferia rotunda, assembly GCA_037177415.1. Lineage (NCBI taxonomy): Eukaryota > Viridiplantae > Streptophyta > Magnoliopsida > Zingiberales > Zingiberaceae > Kaempferia > Kaempferia rotunda. Next base: position 1,176 of record JBAMIB010338574.1, on the reverse strand, counting down.
CTCAAGGTTGGCCAGATGTCTACTAAAGAAAGTCTTGATAGGTTGAGGTCAATTAGATACTAGACAAGACAAGTTTTCAGCTTTGGTATGGCTAAAATAGGAGGATTAATTGATTGATGAGGTGTATCGATTTACTAATAGACATAAAATCTCAAAAATAGGGTTGCTACAGTATTGCTGCAATACTACTACAACATTGCTATAGTGCTACTACAGTAGCTATGAATAATATTTTACTATAATATTTTGCTATGGTACAATCGATTGATGGATTTGATCAGTCGACTGATGGACACTATAGCAGTGTATAAAAACTTCAAAACTCAACTGAAAAAATGGATTGATCATAATCAGTCAACTAATAAAGTGAATTAGTCAATTGATGTCATTGTTTGAAAGAACAAAATGTTTAGAACTTGACTATGAGATTTGACTGATTAGGTAACAATCTACTAATGTTATTGTTCAGTCGATTGATGCTAGGATGGATGGAGCCATTGGGCAACGTTCAAATCTATAGTTGATCAATCAACTGATGGGTAAGATCAATCGACTAATAGGATGAAATCCGTCCATACCTAAAGGCTATAGAGAAAGGTTTCGAGGAGATTTTTTGGATTTGATTCTTGGAGGTTGTAGTATGAAGTGATGCTGCATTTCTAGATCATCAAAAGGCAATTCTAAGCAACAAGTAAACATCCAAAGTAAGATTCTAGTAAAGTAGTTTACTTTTGTATTTCGTATTCTTATTGTATTATTGTGAAAACTTGTTGTAAGAGACTTCTCCACTTTGAGAAGGTTTTCGAGAAGGATAAGGTTTAGTGATGATAGATCGCTAGGACTAGGCCTTGGAATAGTCGCATTGGGAGGCGGTGAGCCAAATGAAATCCTGATGTTATGCATATGGTATCAAGTTTGCTTCAAGTTTCTACTACGTATTCAATAGACGCAATCAAAATTGTGTTAGGACCTAATCGTCCCGGCTAGAGTTGTCGTCTCTTCCTACAACATTAGTATATGAAGCGGAAAACAAAAACAAACTAACTAACTAAAGAAAAGACAAACCAATTTACATGGTTCGGAGATGGAACTCCTACTCCACGGCTATCCGTAAGGTGGACGATCCCGATCCGTCGGTGGATGACTCCTCAGAAGCTCCGGCTATCTCGTATCGCT